>BMAU01016787.1:0-73571 GCA_019973935.1 Trichonephila clavipes | reverse complement strand
CGTATTGTTGATTTGGTCTCTGCTTCAACGGTGCAACTTCTGTACAAAATTGTTAATGACGAACCTTACAGTAAATTCTAGAAAGAGTTAAAATTCGCGGGTTTCCCAGAATTTCGACATTGAAGCGCGAAAGGATAAAGTTTTTAAAGGACTTTACGAAAATTGGACTTATTACCGTATGCACTATATTAGGATGGAAGCTCTGGAAGTGTCTAAGAATTAGCGAGTATATATTTAAAATTTATCAGATCTTGCATCTTTAAAAATAATTTTACTTAACAATTGATTGATGACGAAGACGATGATTCGCTTCGCTGAATCTACGAACGACGCGAATAAACAACACCCTCACCCCGCCAATTTATCACTTGCCCCTCTCCCCAGCAGGATGTTTTTGTTCCTCCCCTCAAACACAATGAAAATCAAAGCCAAAGAAGGAAACGAGGGAGAATGTATTTTTGTTAAAGGACCTTTTTTTCAACTATGAGGTCGTTTACGGAAAATGATAATTACAGCGTTAAAGCTTTTTTTCGCGACGTAGAAGAAAAACTATTTTTATCCTACACATATCTGATTTGCAAAAATTATTTGTGTTAAACGTTTGCTTCATGGTCTCAGGTAAAGACTTTTATCCAAACTTCCAATATATTAACGTATATAGTTCTTTTAAAGCTGCATTAATAGGAAGAATTTGAAGATTTATTTGTTCTTACGACGTACACAAGGAAATGCAAAACTGGAAATTACGCCCTACGAATCTCATTTGAATATTTTTTGTCCATGCGTGAAATTGCTTCAAAAAGCACACTTCTTATTTAGACGATTCGCCAGCCTGATTATGTATTGGGCAAGCAACTGGTATACCTGATCTAAACCATATAAATAAATTGATATTATATGCATGTAAAAGTATTTCAGAATTTAAAGAAAAGTTAAAGATATATGAAAAGATTTTTATGCAAAATAATTCTTATTGTATTGATAATGAAAACAAGCGTACAAAATTTAAGCAGTATGATTTTCCTACATCCAATAAAAATACGTTCTGATAATAAATTTCATAATAAAGATGAATTCCAATGATGCTAATGTTAATAAGAGTGATGTACGTACGTTGTTATAATCAGATTATTTAATCATATATCAATGAATGTTACCATAAAAATAAAAGTGGTTTAAAATGTTTTAATTGTAACCAATCTTATCATGAAAGATTCGTGTGTATTTAAAAAAAAAACCTTGATGTTAAAAATGAAATTGTTAATGAGACGTTAGTGGTTGTTAATGAAATTAATTCTCATCAGAAATGCGTACAACTGTTAAAATAAATGGCTATGATTTTGATGCTCTTATTGATACGGGTAGTACTATTACTTTACATGAAAGTGTTTATCAAATTCTCGAAGACCGAGGTTAAACTTACGAAAATAAATTTAACTCTTTCGAAAAGATATGAAATTAAAACCTTGACCTTTTAAATCCACTATTGATATTGAAGATAAATAAATTTATGACGGACATTTTTATGTTATTGACAATTTGTAAACAACTATTGATGCGGAATTATTGAACTGATGTTTTAAAACAAACTGAATTTAAATTACTGCAAATGAAAGGTAGAATTAATAATTAAGAAAAAGAATCACTTTATTAATTTAATTAATGTATCTAAGGCACATAACCAATCGAATTAAAAGATAATGCCCTAGAAGTATTACATAACCAAACTAAAAATGCAGAAGATAAATGTAAAAATTTAGAAATGCACGTGGCGTAAGTCACATCTACATTATCATTAGAAAAAACGGCGTTATTAAATAAATTGCATAAATTAGAAGAATCAAATTTAGAAAAGGTTGATGTTAGTTAAACTGGAAGAAAGCGCGAGATATTACAAGAAACACTTAAAATTACAGAACAGCGACTTGTTGAGAAAGAAATTGAATGTGCATCGCGAACAGAAAAAAATACTCATCGTAAACACACAAACGGAATCAAACGATCATCCTAAAACATCATGTTCAACTAAAGAACGAGAAATTAACCCCTAGCAAGCAAAATCAAGAAGCCAAAGTCTAGTGGAAAGAAATGCTAACAAAACAAGTGATAGTGATGAGAATCAAGCCATTGCCAAAGAGAAAAATGACGGTTTAGACAGATTGATTTTTAACTCCATCATTTTGATACGAAGTTGAAAGAGCCAAACAAGAGTAAAAAAGCCCAGTTCTTTAAAAACGCAGACAACCTACACAAATATAAAAAAACGAATTAGTAACGATCAGGAAGAACTTGAACCCAGTTCGATCACAACTCAAATTATGACCCGGAGTCTGCGAACCCTACCTAATTAAGACCGTCAAACCCCATGACAGAAATGAAGTTAAAAATGTTGGTCAACACGAAGGTCCTCATCTTACATCCACAGCTGTTGATTTCATGAAGAGGTGGTCAACCGCGATGCCTGACGATTTTACGACTGAAATTTGAGTTCCCCCACAGTGACTCTCTGTGAACAGAACTTGAATAATGAACCGAACTTTTCTCTTTCCCTTTTATAGCTTTTTTTGAATAGCTGTGAGCAGCAATGACGACCCGCTTCCAGAAAAACAAACACCTGTGTGAAGTACCGGAAAGCATCGCACTTGTTATTTTTTCTTTCCTGTTTTCAATTTTGTTTTTATGTAGGTTTGCTTACAAACATTTTGGATTTTCTTCGCTGTGGTCAGCTCATTTTCAGGATGGCCGATTGTGAAGTTGAAGGCACTATTGCAAGCTCCCCTTAGCATCCCCCTAGAGAGGGCAATGTCCCCGACGGGGGAAAGGAGCGACGAAGGAAGGAACATCAGAACTGGGGAGAATCCGTTGGGACCGCAAGAGAGGCAGACGCGCATCGGCTGAGCAGTAATAACCCTTTAAATATAATGAAAGCACCAGGGCTACGACGCGCGTTTAAATGTTTCACTCCATTCATTAATTGTTATTCTCCCTTTTATTTATTCTTGTTTTAAAAATAAATAGATTATTCTGGCAAATCCCAGTTTACGAATTCATCCCAAGTAACAACATATATATATATATATATATATATATATATATATATATATATATATATATATATATATATATATATATATATATATATATATATATCTACAGGGTGTCCAGAAAAGGACTCCCTGATTTCGAAATTAAATATCTCGAAAACAAAGATCAATAGAGGAATGCAGTAAACGGTATGTTTATTGTGAAAGCTGTAAGAATTTTATGCAGCAGTTTGAAATAATACTAGTTACAAAAGCTGCAAATAGATGGCGCTGTAATCGCCCTACGTAATGCCTAGTATAAATAGTGATCCGAAGCCCAGAGCGATCAGTTCCACTATTGAAGCGAGAAAGGAGGTTAGCGTACCGAAGGAAGAGATTAAAACACATGTACTCCATTGAAGAACGCGTTTTTCTGGTGCTAGAGTACCACAGGTTACAAGAGAGTCCAACGGCAACAAGGAGCAGTTTTCAAGCACGATTTAATGTTCCAAAAGGACCCGATGTGAAAACCATTCGTACGCTCTTCGCCAAATTTCAATGAACAGGCAGCGTAACTGATGATCTAGTGGGGAATGTTGGCCGCAAGCAAACTGCAGTTACGCCTCAAAATGTCGCCACAGTTTCTGGAATTATTCAGCGAAATCCAATGTCATCCGTCCGTAGAACTGCATCTGAGGCTGGTTTGAAGCATTCCAGCACGCAGAAAATACTGAGAAAGAGCCTACACATGTTTCCATTCAAAATTCAAACTCACCACGCCGTACCCGTACGAGCTGTGCAACAAAGGGATGACTTTGCTAATCAGATGCTTACAATGATTGATAGTGAAGGATTTGATGTTGGCTGCATCTGGTTTACAGATGAAGCACACTTCCACCTGAATGGATTCGTGAATAAACAGAACTGGCGATTTTGGGGTTCCGAAAATCCATATTGGTGTGAAGTGAAACCCCTGTATTCTCCTAAAGTTACTGTGTGGGCTGCAGTATGCAGCAGAGGCATTATTGGCCCTTTTTTCATTCGAGAAACGGTCACTAGTGAACGTTACGTTACAATTTTGGAACAATTTGTCGCCACACAGCAAGTGTTAGAGAATCGACAACGTACAGAATGGTTTATGCAAGATGGAGCCCGACCACATCGTACCGAACAAGTGTTTCGCTTTCTTGATGAATACTTCGGGAATCGAGTCATTGCTTTGGAATATCCCAAATTTACTGGTGCAGGAATGGATTGGATTCCATATTCGCCGGATTTGACTCCCTGTGACTATTTTTTGTGGGGCACATTGAAAGACATTGTCTACTCGAAGCATCCCGGCCACGCTGGACGAGCTTGAATCGGCGATCTGTGTGGCATGTGAATCCATTTCTGTTGAGACACTACGAAATGTGATGGCAAATTTCATTCTTCGTTTGCGCCACCTCTCTTGTGCCAATGGTGAACATTTTGAACACATTGTGATGTGATTTTTCGCAAAGAATGCTTTCTTACGATTATTTCATGTTAGCTGTACAGCGCCATCTGTTAGCACCTTTTGTAACTATTATTTCAAACTGCTGTATAAAATTCTTACAGCTTTCACAATAAACATACCGTGTACTGCATTCCTCTATCGATCTTTTTGTTTTCGAGATATTTAATTTTGAAATCAGGAGTCCTTTCTGGACACCCTGTATATATATATATATATATATATATATATATATATATATATATATATATATATATATATATATATATATATACTAGAGGACCCGACAGACGTTGTCCTATACACACATCTTAAATTCAAAAATTCCAAATTTTTATGAATAAGCTTTAACAATCTGGACGGTTTTGAGTAAAATTTCAAACACTAATTACATCTGAATGTAATAATTTAATTAACACACGATTTATTTCAACAAAATAATAATACGAAGTGACAAAATATTTTCCTGAAATGATCACAGTACCAACTGTCGGCACCAACTTGAATTATAGTAAAAGATTTTTGAATATTCGATACTGCGATCGTAGCGCAGTCTGCCGGATCCAATGTAAAACATTCCAAAATAATCAATTTATAAATAAAAAAATTAATTAAATAAACATTTCTAAACCGAATTATAAATCTAAACCATTCTCGAGTCCACTGGAACAGACAAAAACTTTCATCAAAATCGGTCCAGCCGTTTAGGAGGAGTTCAGTTACATACACACGCACAGAAGAATTACATATATAAAGATTATTTGAAAAGATATTAATTAAAAATGCTAAAAAGCGTGAATCGTCAGCATTTTCGTAACAATAAAGACCAGGTTTAGCCAGTTTGGCTGAAAATCAATTTTCGAAGCCAACTTACGTCTTTTTCAATTCCTACTATTAGCTCACGATCTCTATACATATTTTATTTGTTTATTTATTTATTTATCTTGGTGAAATTTTCAATCGCTAATAAAATACATTTTAAAGCGCTCAATTGAGCTGAAATGTAATGTACATGATTATTTTGGATGACAATACTATAATTTTATTATAATTAATAAAAATTAATTGATTAATACGAATTATTTAAAAAATTACAAATATAGCCACGTTGGCGACCCTTTTGGCGACTGATGTCAAAATTTGAAAAGGTTTTTTTCTCACGTGTTAAAGCATTCAGTTGAAAGGAAATTTTATATACACGATTGTTTTGGATGACAATATGATACTTTAATGATAATTGATAAAAATTAATTACCACTTAATGTTGTGATTCTGTCATATGTATATACATATTTATATTAATTGTAACTATTTAATAAAAAGTAGCTAAAATAAATTTTTTCTTGGTTGATCTAAGTAGGAATTGATTAAAATTTTTTTTTATATTACTTGTGTTTATAACAATAGCGTTGTAACAACAATGCAGGTGAATGTTGAGTTGTATTTTTTTAATGTTTTTAATTAATATCTTTTTAACTAATTGCGCGATATCGGACCGAATTGTGAATCTACCATTCTCGAATTTACTTGAACCCACACAAATAATTTCATCGAAATCGGTCCAGCCATTTAGGAGGAGTTTAGTGACAAACACACGCACAGAAGATTTTTATATATATAAAGATATATATATATATATATATATATATACATATATATATATATATATATATATATATATATATATATATATATATATATATATTTATATATTGGATTTTTTATTTTGGATTATATATATATATATATATATATATATATATACAAATATATAAACGAAAATAGAAAAATTAACAGATAGTTATAAACCTAAGATAACTATAATTAGGAAGAAGGCACAGTAGTATAATGACAAACTCCCTGGCCTTAGGAAACCATGATTGCAGGTTTAAACATGTTTTGGGGGCCGCCAACCTTTCACCTGTAATTTGTCATACTATGTACTAAAGAGGAAAAAGGAAAGAATTACATATGAGGAATAGAAATATTGAAAAATCATTAAACTAATAACATATGAACAAAAACATATAACCTACTTTTATTCGCAGTGTAGACGTAGGTAGGGAGTGCATCAACTAGTAATGTGTTCCCGCTAAATACAAGGGAGTGAAAGCAGATCCGCATAAAATTAACTGCGATAGGATATTAAGAAATATATATATATATATATATATATATATATATATATATATATATATATATATATATGCTTTTAAAAAAAAAAATCATAAAATAATATTCATATAAAAATTAGTGTTATAAGATATAAAAGAGAGAAACGCAAAAAATATAATTATTATTATAATTTAATAAGCATGTGGCACCATCTATTTAATAATTGTAGAATAAATTAGATATTGTAGAATTTTAAGAAATCATTACAAAACATAATGACAGTTAATAATTACAGTAATACAAATTGTATCATTAAAAACCATTATAAATATAATTACAAAGAAAGTTAGCAGGATATCCATGTTCAATACAGTGATTAAAAAATTTATTAAGATTAAAAAAATATTAGCTTTATCGCTAACTAATACATTATTACGATAAATATAGTTAAAAAATATTTTTATGTATAGATATTGATAAATTTGAATTCCAGTAAGGCACTTTAATGATATTAAAATTAAAGGCCTCTCTTTTATCATAAATATTACTATGTAATTTCAAATCCTTAATATACAGAGTTACTTCTAGGTAATTAGTTTTGATTGGATTATTATTAATTTTAACTAAGTTTAAGTAAGACGGATAAAAATTAATAATGGGATTTAAATTATCATTTTTACCAAAAATAATTAAATCATCAATATATCTAAAAATATAGTAGTCATTATTAATAATATAATTATATTCATAAAAATGTAAATGTAGATTAGCTAAACTATTGCTAGCTGGGCCCCCTTATGGGAGTCCTTTCTCCTGTTTATATAAAGAACCATTAAAAAATTAATGTAATTTTCTTTTAAGACAAAATCTATGAGAGTTTTAAATTTGTTAATATTAATATTAAGATTATACATACTGTGTGTGGTTTTCTAAAATTACTTTAATAATATCATATATATCAATGAAATTAAAAAGATCTTCAAAGTCATAACTATGAACTGAATAAATATTTTTATTATTAAAAAAATCTATAATCTCTTTACTATTTTTAATTATAGCTTTATTACATTGCTGATTAATAAAGTTTTGTATAATATTATGAAGTAATTTGCCTGCAGTAGTAATATATGTTTTAAAACCATTTGTCACAGTTCTAAATTTAACAGGACTTTTATGGAATTTTGGAGTTAAAAATATATATGGATACTTTTAATTTTAGGAATACAAAAACCTAATTTTTTCTAAATAGCAATAATACGATTACTAATTTCATTATTTCACAAATCATATATATATATATATATATATATATATATATATATATATATATATATATATATATATATATATATATATAGGTCTGAGATCTTTGGTTATTTTTTTGAAAAATGCTAAAGTTAATATTTTAAAATGTTCGTGTTTTTTTTTCAGGTTTAGCTAGAAAAATAATTATTAAAAATCAGCAAGAGAGCAGATTTTCAGATCTATACTGACTTTTGTTTGCAATAATCTGTGAAAAATAAATCATTTAAAACGACTAAAAAATTTTAAAAGGTGGTCAAACTGACTTCTTGCTTTCAGAATCAACTTAATAATATAATCTGAATATAAAGCACAAATTATTTTTACTGTTAATGTCTCCACATTTTTTTTAAATGGTACTGTGTAGCTTTAAGTGGTCACGGTGGCTTTAAGCAGCCTAGTGGTCAAGGTATCGGATCGTGGCTGGCATGTCAAGAGTCTGAACCCAGTACCACTAAATACACGCCGTGCAGGGGAGAAATTCACGTTAAATCTGTCGAGAGCTCAAACATCTTCCCGTTGGTGTGGTAGTTAGGAGGGGCGTGATAGCTCAGGTGTCGTCATCATCACTTGACCGTGGTTCAAAATTACGAGGTCCGTCACCAAAAACCTCTCGTGTAGCTGAACAGTGCGACGTTAATATTCATTCAATCACTCACAGTTAGGGATTGCAATATCGGACCAAAATTCCAATAACGGTATTCGGTATTTTTTAGATCTTGATACTGGTTTTAATACCGGTAGAAAAGATTTTAGAAAAAGAAAGAAAACACAGGTGTTGTTTTTATTTGCCAGTTGCTTATTAGAGTGTAAATATCATAAAAATAATTTGTAACTTATAAATTATAACAGCGTATAAAGAATCACAAAAAAGAAAAGGAACATCTTATTTACACTGTGCCACCATATTCTTTTCATCGTATGAATAATGAAAACAAACCGAAGTATTATCAAAGGATTTTTTATGTCCTTTAAAGTTATTCTTATTCATTATTATGGGTTATTATGTATGAGTATATATATAATGAACCTGAAAAATATTTTGAACCCTAAAATATGATATACAAATACAATCTGAATAACAAACTCAACAATTTAAAATATATCGAAGTATTACACACTTTGTTCACAACGACCTTGTTTTCACGGATACGAGCTCAGGTGTCGTCCACGTCACTTGACAATGGTTCAAAGTTACGTGGTCCGTCACCAAAAGCCCTCGTATAGCTGAACAGCGCGACGTTAATATTCAATCAATCAATCAATTCACAGTTACGAATATCAGACTACGAATCCTGCGCGTGTGCAATACCGCTCTGAGCAGTAATAGGATAGTCTTGGCCCCCCCCTCCTTGGATGATTCTCATATTTTATCACTTCTCTTGATTGTACAGTGCAACTTTATATCCCCAATCTAGATTATCTTGCCGGTTAGGGAGACACACAAACAAAAACGTATACTATTTTGCTATGTTAGTGATCCCTGAACATATAATGGAGACAATTTTAAACGATTTCTAGTAAATACCGAAAAACCGGTATTTAAACTTGTGAATACCGGTATTAAAAAATTGTACAAATGGCTCAAAATACCGGGGTTTATTTGGTATCCCTGTATTGTAATCCCTACTCACAGTCGAGGCTCAAAGTCTTCTAGTTGGAGTAATGTGGCCGTTTGAAGAGGAAAGTACAATTTCGTCACTTACACGTTGTTCAAATTACAAGATTTATTGACATTAGCTCTCGCGTTGCTTCACAACAATTGTTGCCGGATAAACTGAAAGTGATTTGAAAATATTGATTGCACAAAAAGGCATGTTCTGTTACTATTTATCTTAAATACATTATCAAAAGCTCATGTTTACTTTAATAAACAAATAACAACAATATGCTCGAATTCTGAACTAAATAGTTAACCTATAAGTTTAACATAATACGCAAATGCACGTATCTTATTCAATTTCTACTATTAGCTCGCACTCTCTATATTTATTTATTTATTTATCTTGGTGGAATTTTCAATCGTTAATAAAATACATTTTAAAGCGCTCAATTGAGCTGAAATTTACAAGATTATTTTAGATGAAAATTCAATAATCTAATTATAATTAATAAAAATTAATTGATTAAAACTAATTATTTAAAGAATTACAAATACAGTCACGTTGGCATCCTTTTTGGTGACTTAGCGACTCTTTTGACTCTTTTTTTTCTCACGTTTTAAGCATTCAGTTGAACTCAAATTTTATATACACGATTGTTTTATAGATGACAATACAATACTTTAATGATAATGAATAAAAATTAGTTACCCCTTAATGTTGTGATTCTGTCCTATGTATATACATATTTATATTAATTGTAACTATTTAATAAAACGTAGCTAAAATAATAAAATTTTTCTTTGTTGATCTAAGTAAGAATTGACTTAAAATTTTTTTTATATTACTTGTTTTTTAATGTAAAACAACTATTTTTTTATCTAATGGGGCTGCGGATTGGCAATTTTACCATTGCAGACCTAGTACATCCCCAGGGGTTGTTATCACTCTTTAATGTAGCACAATATAGGCGATACCAATTACCGCAAGTAATTTTGACGCCTAGTTTCCTCCCCAGAGGGAGGCACCTGAGCTCTGACGAAGCGAACCTGTAATAGAATTTAATTTAGCTGAGAGCGCCTAAGCCAAACAGACACTCGAGGGATCTTTTACACGCCGTATAATCCTACGACATAGCCGCTGTCGATTTTCTTAACTTAACTCAGTGGCGCGACATCCCATGAGGGACAAGGCCTACTGTGCCCAATTACGTGACCTTGGACCCTGAGGTGCATGAGTAGATGTTCCAGTCAGGTGGTCAGTCTGACGCGAGACCCCAGTGTTAAGTTCCCAAGCAAGCTTGGTACTCATTTATCGACCCACTGAATGGATGGACGGCTGAATGAACCTTGCCCAGCCTGGGGTTTGAACCTCGGACCTGTGGTGTGGAAGCGCGATACACTAGCCACTCAGCCACTGGGCTTCGTCGATTTTCTGCAACGCGTAAATCCACAGACTTGTGCCGGGGTAGAACTCGCAACCTTGGGTACGAAAGGCCAGCGACAAACCAACCAAGCCACCCAGCCGGCGTAGAATAACATTTACAGTCAATACCAAAATAAATATATAAATAAAATTCTCATAAAGACAAATATTTCACAAATTATTACGATTGGAACAATCTGTAACAGATACATGACTACGGTAAGCAATTGTTGACCGTGACTGCCCTCATAGACTCAAACAAGAGAGATTTCCTGATGAGTGAGTGTTGTTTATTTACGTTGCACTACAAAGCTATACGAGGGCTATTTTCAATGGATCTCGTAATTTTGTACTATGGTCAAGTAGCAAAAATGGCACCCAGCTGGCATCCCCTGTCTCAAGAACCGTGACAGAGAGAGATTTAACCCTTAACTTCCAATTTTTTAAATTTTTATGAAAAAACTATATCATCTAGTTCTCAAGTAATAATAAAAGGGAAAAACATATACATAAAAAAATTAAGTAGTTTTAAATTGAATTTCAGTAATTTTTTTTTGTTTGTTGCAGAAGTGCAACATTGCGCAGTAGTGCTGTAAATTACAAAACTTTTTTTTATTTTATATGAGGATTTTATTGTTCATTGTTATAAATTGTCTTAGCCTTACATACAAATGAAATTCTTAAAGCAGTTATTGACTTTGTTGTAACAAAGTCCTACTTTACACTTTTCGCACTCGGTTTGAGTGTAGCTTGCAGTTTGGAAATACTTGCACCGTATTCGCTTTTCTGATCATATTGGCCAGTGATTTATACCATCTCTACGAATGTCCTTACATGGAACGGATTGGGTAGTCCCTTTGCATCTTTTAGGCGGAAACAATTGTTGTATTGAAGTATTAATTAGTCTTCCTTTTTTATCACATTTTGATTGTACCCCATTTTGCATAAGAATGATGCAACTTCAGATTTGAGTTTTTGTAAATTCATTAAATTTTTTTATTTTCAGATTTAGTATCAGTTTCCACTCTCTTGTACAGTAACCATGCATTAACGATAACTAGATTTAGCAAATGAAAAAAAAAATCTCATATACCATTTCTTGCTTCTCATTAATATTTTGTGTCGAGCTATTATGCTATCGAGTAAGTCAACCCCCCCCCCACATGTTTGTTATATTTGTGATGTTCCTTCTCTTGGAAGAACATCCCTCGAAGTATCAGCGTGAGCTAGAGGCGTAGGATTAACGAAAGGACGAGGATTAAACATTATCTTAATATGACTTTATTAAGATATTCAACTTAAACCTTTAACAAATTTAATTATAATAATTAATATGAGAGAATCTACGATGACAAAATACGCAACACACAATATATATATTTATAATAAGACTTAATCTAACTCAGACCACTCTCAATAAGTGAACCGCCTAATCTCCGATTCTAATATTAAATAATCAATCCTACCTTCTTACAGCTTGGGGCAACGTCAATCTTGTTCTATGTTTAATCTTGTCTTTGTACTCACTGGTGTGCAACTTGACCGTTTCATATATTTGATCATTAATAACTTGTATTCCCGTCAGGCAAAACTCATTCAGACTTGAACCACGAACTGTAATAACCATCAACTGCCACAAACGAACTTCAATTGTCAAACAACATTACCTTACATTGCCATCCCGCTTACTCTAAGATCCGATATTTAAAAGTTTGTTCATTTGCATCTTTCATTCACACTTCACTTCTTGGATTTGGTTGGAAAAGAGTTGCCATTAATTCTGGCCCAAAGAACCCAAAGGACATGTTAAAGAAAAGACGCGTGAGACGTCATATATTCTTTGATAACACGAGGTCTAATAATTTCTGAACGATTTTTAGATTTATTTGTCTTATCTCATTACTTTTCCAAGTGGCTTTTCACCAGCAAATGTTGTGGTCATTATTACAGTTTTATTGTCTTTCCATGCTGTCACAGATATATATATAATATATTCATCATTATAATTCCCATCAAATTCCATTGAATGTCCTCATTCCATTTTATTGAAAACTTTTTCAGTAGAAATTTTGGAGTTAAGAATTCTGTTCCTATTTATGGTTCCTAAAGAATATATTCCTTCATTAGATAAGTATGCTAAAAGTGGAATAGAAGTATCATAATTATCAAAGTAGAGTGTATAATTTTTATTACGACTTATAATTCTTGCTAATCGTATTACGACATTTGCACTAGCACCTAAATCTGGTTCACCCTTCTGCTTATACTTTTTATTAATTTCTTGGGCCTGAATATAGCTCTAATTTATAGGCAAAACCTGATATCCCACAAAGTACAAAAAATTTAAATCCCCATTTATGTGGCTTCATTGGTAAATATTGTTTCATATAATATCTTACTTTAGTTGAGCATATTTTCTCATTGATCGATAGATGCCTTTCTAAAGAAATTTTAGCAAAATTTTTATTTAACTCATCATAAAGGGGTCTAATTTTATATAGTCTATCATGGTTAGGATGATTTCTTGGTAGATGTTTATCACTAACCATTAAAATGGAGACACTGTCTAATAGTTTTAAAATTTTTTAAAGAGATATTGTTTCTTTAATTTGATCAAATCCAAGCTCTTCTGACCAGTATGCTCTATAGTTTGGCAGGTGAACTAGAGATGCATAAATACAAATACCCAAATATTAATTTATTTCGTTTTCTGCTATAGTCAAAGGCTTACTTCGATTCTTTTGAATACCACATCGTTTGCTCTCTTCTTAGATGTTATTTATGATCTCGTCCGACCATAAATATTTAAAAAAATGATATAGAGTGTCCAAATCCATAATTTCTCTTGTGAGCGTGTCATCTCCATGGAATTTTATTACTTCTTCATTTAATGAAATGTTTGGATTTTTCCATAAAATATTCTTTGACAATGTTTTATTATTCTTAAAAGTTAAATTTAAAAAAAGCTTCTCTGACTTAAATATTTCTATCTAATTTATTATCATCATCGGATTTTTTTATATTCTGAATTGTATTTTGTAAACCAACACTATTTTCACAGTCGCTATCCGAATCTTCATTAGATGACACATAAACGGGTAAAAAATCAACATTATCATCAGAATATTCAAGACCATCCTCACTTAATCGTCTGAATTTTTCATCTATCTATCAATTTCATCTTGGGTTAGTATGCGCTTTTTGGCCATGTCAAAAGGGTAACCAAAGACCAGAGTGTTGAAGACCTGCAACATATAATTAAAATCAAATTTCTTTCAAACTTTTTCTATTAGAAAATCAAAATTACTTTTAAATGAACATAAAATGTTTAAATTTCTTACCTGTTAATATATTTCGTCAATAGCAAGAGGAAGCATAAAATATAATGGATTCTTTTTATAGCAAAAACACAGTTCCTGAGGCATCAGAGATTTTTATAATTGTTGTGATTTCTGCGAAAAATATTCTGCCATCTAGTGAAAAAATTAGCATGTATTTCGTTACTTTTTTTCTCAGATAAGTGATTTGTAAGTAATTTAAAAATATTGAGTCTGTTAAATCAATATAAATCATATGTTGCAGAAATTTAATATTGGGAAGTTAAGGATTTAAGTGCATCTGCCACTGTACAAAATGGGTGTTCAATGGAACTAGGCTCGACATTCCCTCCAGAAGTCCGCGACTATGACTTCTAGACACCCTCTATTTTCCTGGTCAGACTGATAGCTTGTTTTGAATAATATTGCAGTATGCGTTGGTTAGCTAAATTTCCGTTAAATAATTCCTTGCCATCGTTGTACTATCCAATGGCTTAGGCTTGAAAAAAAAAGGGATTCTCTAGTAGTAGAACTGACTTGGTGAAGGAACGATATCGGTTGTTAATTTTGATATCTTTTTCAGGGACGTCTTAAGACTTCTTGAGGCCCTGGGCCCCTACACAAATGTAGGACCTCCCTGTGACCCTTAAAAGTAGACAGTACATAACATACTTTGTCAGAAACTCGTATAAACAGTAACCCGAAACAAATAAATGTGCATGGCTTACAACAGCACAAACTAGCTCGACCAACTGCAGCCTTTTAACTGAATGAGTAATGATGATGTATGGTGATAGGCCTAGACTTATATACTTGGACGACGTAGCCAGTTGACATATCGTCCAAAATTCCAAGTTTTTCGAAGAATACAGCTCGCAAATAACATTTGACCGTTTAAAATATTCGAATTCATGATCTTATTAAGTTGAGTTGAGAACGAGACGAGGCCCCCATTGCGGCCGAGGCCCTGAGCCCGGGTCCAGTTGGCCTGTGCTTTAAGACGACCCTGGTATTTTTACGTTTTACATATCTTACGTGTTGTGTTCCTATGATGTATTATGCTTTTACGTAAATGATGCTTTGTTTTGAACAAGTAGACTAAAAAACATTCTCCCTCAAACTGATCCAACTGATCAAAAATTAAAAATATTGCTAATTTTGCTACTGCATACGTAAAAAGTTGACCACCAAAGCTACAGTATTGGATTTTTCAGTAAGTACCGAATTTACTCGAATCTAAGTCGCGCTATTTTTCCAGTGTTAATGTTACTGAATATTGAGCGCAACTTAGAATCTGAAAATTGAGTTTCCATCCTTTTCAAGAGGAAAAATGTAACCATCCATTCCGGCCACTTGCATCGATGACTTATCCCATGCCGCTGTTTATCTCCAGTATTTAGTCTATCCTAAACATCGTTGTCTGCTAGTATTTAGGAAATTATTTGTATACACTTTCTTTAAATCACTTACACATGAAAGATATCGGTAATAGCATCAAGACGAGTTCACTATTATGCAAGTATGAAAGAGGGAGGAAATTTCATAAGCAGAAAAAAAAAAAACGGAAACAGCAGTGGCCACTGAAAATTTGATACGGATGAAATAACTATACGTCGATGGCGTAAACAAAATCACATAATTTTTTCTTGTAAGTGTTCAACACTCTTAAATATTTTTTAAAAAAATTCTTGTGTAATTGATCCGAGTTCCTACAGATCATAGGATTACAACCAGAGTAAATGACTCAACTAAAATTAAAGTCTGATCGTATAGTGGCAATACAATTTTATTTAGAATAACGGCATAGTAAAAACTAACATTCTAAAACAAAGTAAAAACGGTACTTGTCTGAGTGAGAGGAGGACGGAGTTAGGATACATGGGAAGGCGAAGTTCTCCACCCGTGGCGGAGTGGTGCTGGCAAGTAATCTAAGGAAAGAAGAAAAGCCCCGAGAAATAGCGTGCAAGTGCTTTTAAAGCTGACTGCATTACTTCCGAAAGAATCCGATGCGAATTTATTACTGTCCCAATCCACCACTCTGATTTGCCCAACGGCATACTCACAGTCCGCGTAAGAATACAACCTTGTCAACCAGAGAGTGCAATGAACTGGGAACGCACCCACATTCTTTACTAATCCTTAGTTTCCTGTAAACAGGGCAGATGCAGAATTAAAATTGTATCTCAGGGACCAGGCCGGCCTCCCATCAGTAATACACTTTCTAAAAAAATGTTGCATAACAAATGTATTGAATGACACGGAAGACGACACCGTGTGGGAAAATGGCGACGCCGGCAGCAATTCCGAAGTCTGCTGCGACAATGGCAGTGATAAATCTTTTTCGAAACATGATACTGACGTTTAGAGTAAATTATAGGTTCATGTATATAATTGAAAGTTTTTAATACTGATAAAATAAATTAATCATTAACTTCTAATTATTTCTCATTAAAAACACTTTTTTAAAAGAAAATTCTAAAGTATCGGATATTGATAAACCTTTTACACAATTCTCTTATTTTTTTTTCTCAGAAACGTGTAGAGAATTGGGTATCGAAATAAACATTTTTTCACAAAAACATTTTGAGAATTTAGGGTGCGGTTTAGAATCGACGGTAGCTTAGATTCAAGTAAATACGGTAATGTCATTTTTACCCACTAGAGGATTCGTACTTTTTTTTTGCAGCCAACTTCACACTTAAGCCCTGAGTCATTATATACGATATATGACATTATATACGTATTATAGCTGATATAGAAAGACTGGTTTATGAAAAAGTTTGATTCTGCGGTCTAGTTCTTGTTTTCTGCCCTATCAATTATGAAAAATCGAAAGCAACCTTTTCTCCATGTTTTACTTTTTCACTATCTAAAAATAAAAAAATGCTATTTAAACAAGAAATTTTTTTTCGATGTATCTGGGGGAGATGATTAGATTGAACACCATTCATAGAACTGGTTTGAAAATTTCATCCTGAGAGTTTTCATTTTGAAACATTCGATAAAAAAAATTGAGATACAGAAAGTCATAGGGATTACGAATATTGATATAGTCGCAAAATTTCAACCAGAATGTTCTTTGGAAGACCAAGAGCTAAACGTAAAGCAGCCTTTTAACAAAGGTCTAATTTTTCTATCTCGTATTAGTACTGTAAGAAAAGGACAGATATTGGTAACCATAATCAAAAATAGATCGAGTAGTGTCGTTATTAATGTATGCTTTAAGTATTTTTACCTACTTTGGGAAGGAAATGACATTAATGACATATAAACTCTTGAAGCCGTTTTGTGAAAGATAATATATCTGAGTTTTCGGAGTAATATTGAAGATTAAAAAAAAAACCTTCAAGGACCCTAGGATTTATAACTTCGGGAATCAGATGGCCCCTAATGTTAAGTTGTAACGATTTCTTTTACTCTTCCTTCTTGACAAGTTGATTAGATGACTTTTTAAGGGAAAATAGTTCAATTTCCTTCTTTTGCACCAAATAATTATTGTTTTCAAAGAATCACGGAGTTTGAAAGCTATTTGCTGCTATTTATTGCCACTATTGTAAATAAACTATTGTCTGCAGAGACAAGTAAGAAAATGGCTATTATGTATTTAAAAAAATGTCTCCCATATAAATTATGAAAAGAACAGATACTTTCTTCAGGTAAGCACTAGTTAATTTTAAGGAAATTAGAGATATGGTTTCTAAATTTAACCTGGATAGCCTAGAAAGTTATGATTTCATCGTAATAATCTGCCTGAGAAACTAGTTTTGTCAAGTTTTGAGGCCAGACCACTCGGACATACTGAATCACATACATGCTACTTGTTAACCTGTCTGGAATTAAATTGGGCAGTGTTTCGCTTGTGAGAATTATCAATAGATTTTAGTTGTTGCTATCTCCCTGTCCAGCTTCTGCTAGACGAGATCTATGAGTTTATTCACCCTCAAAATTGTCATATACAAGCATAGGAAGATTTAGTAATCATTGTAGGACAAACCTATGCCTCTAAGAATATCAATCCGGGAAAGCCTGCTCGATGTTACATTTTGGACCAGCGGTTCTCAATCTTTTTTGGTGACGGAACCCTTTTGGAAAGCGAAATACTTGACGGAACCCTACAATAAAACAATAGTTTTTAAAAGTGTATCCTTTATTAATAAGCATAATAAAAGCACAATGTAACAATTACTTATTACTTACTTACATACCAAGTATAATATATAGCAGAAGATATTAAAAAAGAAAAATATATAACTAATGGGAGGTATGAAACTGTTTTTTATTTTTCATCAATAGGTTGATGTCAGGTTTTATAGAGGACAGTTGAAGTCTCATATCAGGTTCGGCGTCCAGTCTATTGCGGTATTTTGTTTTCGTGGCTGCATAGGTTGAGAATCCTGTTTCGCACAAATATGTCGTTGGGAACCGGAGAAGAATATTCAGAGCCATTTCGCCAAGCATTGGATATTCATCACGGATTCTGCACCAAAAATCGTTGAGAGGCGTCGTTTTAAACAGTGACTCCATACTTGTGTCTGATGACATTTCTAAAAGAGATTCGTATATCTCGTTTGACATACTTTCTGGCTTTTGTAAGTTGGGTAAAAAAGGATTAGGAATCCATGAATTCAGTTTCATTTTTGTATTCTGTTCTTCAGGAAAATACTTCTCAAAAGATGCGCGCATCGAAGTGAGATATGTGACCAATTCTTCAAATACATCATCTTGAAACATTTCTGAGTCGTTATCGCTAACGAACTCACTGAGTGACGCAAAGCTTTCTATTTCTCTCTTTCCAATGCAAAAAATCCAAAATTCTAATTTTCTTTTGAAGGCAGTTATTTTGTTAAAGGCCTGGAAGGTTGTTGTCTGTTTACCTTGCAATGATAAATTTAATTCGTTCAGTTTTTGAAAGATATCCGCCATAAAAGACAGTCGGAACAACCAAGGTTTATCATACAAACGGTCTTTCAAATTAAAAGAGGTATCTGAAAGAAACATTTGTAACTCGGCTCTAAGTTCAAATAGCCTTGTTAAAGTTTTACCCCGAGACAGCCATCGCACTTCTGTGTGGAGTAGCAGTGTTTTGTGTTTACTGCCATAATATTCACACAATAAAGAGAACAATCGGGATTGTAGCGGTCATGATTTGATAAAATTAATTATTTTTACAGCTTCATCCATAACTAATTTTAGATTCGATGGCATTTGCTTCATCGCAAGTGCTTGTCTATGCAGGATACAATGGCTGGAACTACAATTAGGCGATTTAATTTTTATTCGTGACACTAGTCCTGCTGTATTACTCGTCATCGCCTTGGCCCCATCTGTACAAACGTCAATGCAATCGTTCCAACTGAGATTATTTTCCTCAAAAAATATATTTATTTTATTAAAAATTTCTTCTCCGGTAGTGTTTGTGGGCAGCGGTGAACACATAAGCATATCTTCTTCAAAAGAATTTTCGTATGGATATCTCACGATAACCAGCAAGATAGCCAGACCAGCGACATCAGTAGACTCATCTATTTGCAAGACGAATCGTGCTTTTTGTAGACGTGTAACTAGTTCTTGTTTGACGTAGCTTGCGAGATCAGGAATTCGCCGTGAAACAGTATCGTTTGAAAGCGGAACAGTAGAAACATGCTTTTCAGATTTTTCGTCGAGCATACCTTTTGTTATGTCTAACACACAAGGTTTTATTAAATTTTCACTTTCCAATAATTGTTCCTTTTTACGTACAAAAAAATCTTGATTCTTGTCTTTACACTCGGGATGTACAGTTTCTAAATGTCGGCGCAACTTGGCGGGTGCCATGGAACTATTGGGAAGCAGTTTACTACATAACATGCACAGAGGTGAGCCGTTGGAATCAACAAATCCGAAACTGATATACGATTCATCATACTTCCTTTTTTTCGCCTTTGAAACCGTGGAACTTGACGTCGTTGCATAATCGTCTGGATCGGTAATTGCTCTATACTCCCCGCGTACTGCTTTTGAAAATCCGGCTTCGTTAAAAGATGTTGTTGCAAAACGTTTATCGCCTTTAAGCTAACGTTCCATTCTTCTTTATTAATGTCTGGATGGTGGGGTCAAAATAACGCACAATCGTTACTGCGTAGATGAGTTTAATCGAAAGAAGAAATGTACAAAACGGATACAACTAGAATACAGCAGTAAAGCAATAAACACTTTGTTTCTAGCAGGAAGGTACTTATCGCTCCGAACGCTAATCGTCGAGTTAGTGTCGAAGCGCTATCTCGTCTCGAACATTCTCAAAAATACTCAAGTCGGCGGCGCGTTTGATAAATAAAAAGCCGAAATAAAAATAGTAATACAAAAAATGCGGTGTAAGCAATGTCGACTTTACGTTTTAAAGTTAGAGCCGAAAGTCCCTTGTTCATAATTATTGCGTCTAATCTCAGAGGCGGCTTTTATCAAAGGGACTGCGCGCTCACAAGTAGATATCGGCGGCCTTGTATACTAACGTTAATAATAGTATAATATTACCGTGGTAAATAATTGTAGAATCGCAGAGAGAAGTGTTTTGAATTTTTTTTCTAAATTCTTGTGGAACCCCTACAGGGGTATCGCGGAACCCTAGGGTTCCACGGAACACACTTAGAGTATGGCTGTTTTGGACAAATCGGATGGGTTTTATGGCCACCTTGGAAGGCAAGGCTTCTTAAATATCCACTAAGAATTCTGGAAACTGCCGTCTGGGTGCATCTGTCGTAATTAATAGCAAGGGATACTCCAAGGTAATCAGCTCGATATTAATTATGAACCGGGGGGATGAGCCAAGTCTTTTTATCAATATGTTTTCTGGCAATTTAGTGGCTAGTTTAGTTATTTTAGTAGCTAATACAAATAAAGTTAAGGTTGACTGGAAACAATTTCAAATATTGTTCTTTAGATACATATTCAAAATCTATTAAATTGAATGCTACATAGTATATAAACACTTACTTCATCGCGGCAGTGTATATTAACTACACCAAATTGCACTTTTAGGCATGTAATACGGCATTTCTTCTTTGTAAATGTAACCGATTATTTGTATCAATACAGATTGTTCGTGGAAATAATTTCAGATAATTATAATGAATCATTTTTACAGAAACGGACAGATAATAAATGCAAAGGCAATAGAAGTCTAATCGATTGAAAATCTAGTATTCATTAAGAATATGAATGCTTTATACATGAAAAACCTTCCGTTGAAATTATGTATCAGGTACAAAATGCAAAATAGACGTTGAATTTTTTTTATGCATGAATGGACTTTTTGACTGAGAGAAAATGATATAATGATAACACTTCAGATATATATTGATAATAAATGGATTTAATTTGTACATTCAATCGTTTTAGCCATTTCAACTGTGTTACCATAACAACGGTGCCAATAAAGAGAAAAAGAATCATGTGATTGAAATATTGAAAATTTTATGAGACATTTTTAATGTGAAGTTTACATCCAGTTGTTCTCTATTCTTTTTCTTCTTCAATGGTTCAACAGCCCTGGGTGGGCCATGCCTTTCTCCAGGTATCTCTACTCTTGGTAACTTTTTCCAGTTCTTGACCTTTAAAATATTGACATCTTTTTCCATGTTCTGAATCTCAAATCCTTAAAATTCTTTTTAAGTCATCTCCGGATTGACAGTTCAAAAAATTCTTCCTTTGGTTTCGTAACAAGATAATTTTTTACAGGGTGAAGTTGCTGGCCTCACGCTTAACCTGGAGGACCGGAACTCCAAGTTTATAAGAACCCTGGAGGCAGGGGTGCCCATCTATACTCCTGGACACTGGATACCCATTTTAGTCATCTTTTACTACATACATGAACTACATTGGGACTATTCTTTCACACCTGGTAGCCACACGGGTGTGCTCCTTATTCAATGTTAGAAATATTTGAATAAATATTCAGCAATACCAATCGTACTTTTCCAAATGATATAGAGTGTAGGTAACGTATTTTGTAAATGTGTTGCTGTGTTGCCAGATCATAAGTATGAATTCATAATAAAACCTATAAGACAATCTCCAAATAAATAAAAACATGTAACGGAGAATTCCGTTTCACCGGCATATATATTTTTAAAATTCTGCATTTACTTTTTGGCCTGAGAAAAAAAAAGATTGCCATAAATATTTGAGGGAACTGCTGGTAACATTATTACTATTTGAGATGCATTCGAAAAATCGAAAGAAAAGATAAGAAAAAAAGAAATATTTTTTTCCCCTTTAAAACAATTCATGAAAAAAGTCTTAGTTTTTTTTATTTATCCCTCCGCCTTTAATCCTGCTTCAGTAAACTTTTTCTTCTTTATTTTGCTTTTCTGCAGTGTTTTCAATTTTCTGCAGGTTTTCGATTGAATTTTCTGAATTCTTCGATAAGAAAAAGCAAAGAAAAAAGACCACGATAAAAGTCTAAAAGTATTCGTTGCGAACTATATTATGTAAATGGTTTCTACTTTTCGGAAAGAGAGCTTCCACATTTGCTGTCTCTCCCCCCCCCCTATTTTCTTCTTTTTCAGAACAAACGGATTTAATTCGATTAGAGGTAGAATATATTTGCCCTAAAGAAAAAAAACCAAGTATGAATTTGATTAATTTATCACTTCTTAGAGTAGAAAAAGAATTCAAATGAAAACGAACAGATAAAAATTATTTGTAGAACATACATTTATATTATTTTTCCTTTATGGAAGCGATTATCAAACTCTGAGACGTTCCCCTTAAAGGGGAGAGATAACATTGCGTGGAGAGAGGGGGCGCAAGTTTGTCGAAAATAAAAGATTGCTTAAAAAAATTATTAATTTATTGAAAGGAAACAAAACCAAATACATTCTGACATAATAGAAAATCAAATGACCATTTACAATCATATAATGTACTTATAAATGTTTTAGTTCTGCACAATGTGTTTGATGCGCAATTAATTTGTCAATACTAAATTAAAAACAAGATTACAATAGTTACTAGTTACTCCCATAGGCTTGTCTTGCTGAGTAAAGTTTTTCAAAGGAAGGTTTAAGGTACCCGACTACTTTGGGAACCGCGATTTTGCAAAAGCGTATAAACGGATAATATTTATGATATTTAGTGTCACTTAGATTAGAAAATGTATATAAAATTTTTTTAAGAATAGTAAATATTACAATAGAAATTATTTAAGTACAATATTTTAACAAAAAATAAACATAGAATGTCCCAATTTCAAAATATTCTCCTTTAGTGAAAAATGCTTCTCTTATAATGTAATTTGCCTGTATATAGCTCAGACTTCTGTACAGAGTCTCAACTAGAATTTTTGAAATATATATCTTAGAAGTGGATTTATTTATGTTTTACAACAACAGAGGGGAGAAATTTTAAGAAAAAAAACACGCCGATAATTATTTCAATTGGTAGTAACTCTGAAAATGTGAATTTTTCAAAAATCATAGTTGAGCCTCTGTACAGAGGTCTGAGCTATATAAAGGCAGAATATTATTATAATCGAAGCATTTTTCACAAAAGGAGAATATTTTGAAAAAAGGTTATTCTAAGTTAATTTTTTGCCGAAATATTGTATTGAAATAATTTTTTTTGTCAAAAACAATAAATTTTTTTTTATATATGTATTCTACTCTAAGTGACACTAAATATCATGAAAATTATCCATTTATGCGCTTTTTGAAAATCATGGTTCCGAACGTAGTCGGATACTTTAATAATAGAAATTGACATTATAAGTTCTTTTACTATATTTAGCTGAGATATATATTTTGTCTTCAGAGCAATCATCGCAGAAAATCCGCTTTCACAAAGGTAGGATTTTGGAAATAATAATAGTATACGAAATGTTTTTGCTTTCAGTACATAACAATAATTTATCATCAACCCCTGCCAAAAATTCAGAGTGATTTATTGCTAAATTGCCTTTTGATTTCGCCACTTGACGTGAAATCGAAGATTTCTTCTTCGCATAATTCTGAAATTTAATACTTACCTTGATAATTTATACGGTTCATAATTAAGGTCGTTTTGTAGCCTTAGCGTTAAAGTACATCATTATTACCTTCAATACATTGTTATTGAAGGAGGGGGAGGGCGTGATGAAAATTATGATTGAAAATTTGGTCACAAATATTGAAAGTTTGAGAAACGTTGTCTTATGGTTAGTTCCTATTTTAGTTATTTAACACGATGGGCTCTAGATGTATATTTTACGAATAGTAGTTCTTCATATGCAAAATAATTCTTGAATCAAAAGTGTAAGGGAAATAAAAAGGGGCTAACAAATTTTTTTTATAAGACAATACATTATTCTCTGCATTCCAGAAAACTTCCTTTATTTTTATTGAATAACAAAAAGTTTAAAAGAAAAATATTAAAATGTGTAAGAAAAAAAATGGGAAAACTCACAGTGAAGATTTATAAAAGCATATCTTTATTTATAGCGCTCGTTCACCGAGGGTAACAAGAAATTTCCTCTAAGATTGCTCCAGGTAATAGATTATTCTTTGCGCAAAACGCTTTTTGGCTTACCAATACTTCAGGCAACTGAATTATATATTTGAACAGTAAATGTATCATTCGATTGCGCGGAGATATATTATACACATGGGAAAAGTTTTTCTTTATTTCTTTTCCTAAATGCATCTCTATCATTATATTTTTTGATGGTTATAAATTCCCTTTTCAGAATATATGGAAACGAAGGTTCTTCCTTTAAGTTATTTTTCGAGGAAGAAGCCTTCTACAGGGTGTCTCCGAATGCCATGTACAAACTTGGAGGAGAGGTAGAGGATGTCCTGAGGAGCCATAAGTACATGGGAAAGCATGGGTAGAAACGCTTATTGCTTTCCGCCCATGCTTTCCTATGTAACTATGGCTCCTCACGATATTCTCTACCACCTCTCTGTTCGTGCACGGCATTCTGGGACACCCTGTATAAATTAGTATAGGGAAAAGAGAGATGCTAGGTGAACATTCATCAGACGTATCTGTTTTGACATGAGCCAAAGCAAAGTATGAACTTTATTTACTATGAATTTTATATGATATTGGTTGGTGTCGTTCTTCTTGAACAGATGAAACAAATAATTTACAGTTAAAGTGAAATTTCTCTTGAGCTTGAGCTGAATTAGAATGCGCATAAAAATAGATATACTTAGATCAGCCGATTGATATCGTTACGTAGATCGCGGCTTGAGGACTTTATACTATCAGTTTCAAAGAGCAAAACGAGCAGGAGAGACGGAAATTTTAATGTAGAAAAACTATCCTTAGAATATAGGATACAGCAGCAATATAAATCCCAGAAAATCTTCACACCTACAGCTATGAGTGTCTAAAATACAAGTATGTTAAAGAATTATTCCCAAGCACTCGCTCGTCTTAAAGCTTTATCACACATACATATATTTGGAGCAATTTGCTTTCCATCGACAATTTCGAACAATTTTTACTCAGTTGCCATAGCAACGGCTTCGAGCACCTTCTTGCTAGTGAGCTGAAAAAGTTGTTCGAAATTAAAATTGCTCCAAATTTCAGCCAATAGGGTTATTCGTCTCCTACGTGAAAACAAGATGGCAACCTCGTCTTAATCAAGTGCAGTATCAGAAATGTAAGTATTAAAATGGAACGAAATGATGGAGAGCGCTTTGACTGACGAAGTTGAAAAATTTCCATACCTAAGGAATCCTACCCCCCCATTTCGTAAAAAGATTTTAAAAAAATTACCAATCACACAGTGGCGCTTGCGCCGAGTAATTTTTAATGTGGAGATAGAGCGCGGCTGACGTCAGAGCATGTCGTTTTCGTTTTTTTTTTTTTTGTTCACGGCAACTCTTCACTCTCAGCTGCTTCAAAAAATTGGGCGAAATGGTTGCATGAAAAGTGCATGTGTAATAAGGCCTTTACTCAGCAGCCAAAGTAATCCCTGGTCGACTCTTCAACGGGCAAATCTGTACTCCCCAGTTTCGGTGAACGGTTCTCTATTTATAGGCCTCACGGATCCCTCAAGAAACGTGAAAAAAGTAGATTTCTCCATATTTTCCAAAAGAGCCCATATTGTCACGAACTCGCCAAAGATAGTCACCAAGTCTTAAAAATGGTCGCCAACATGGTTGCCAAAAAGGATGCTAACTTGGCTCTGTCGCCAACATTTCACCAAGTTTCCACTGAATCGCCATTATTCATATAATGCAAGGAACGGCGTTGCTTGCGTTATATTAGCGTATAACACATCCAGATATAAATTATTTACAATATTTTAAGCACAAAATTTGTAAAAATATACTACCGTAATTTTCCCAGAAGTTAAAATTTTCATAAATATCAAATATTGATTCAATTTTAAAAGAGTTTTAAAATGGTTGAGCGGAAGTGGAGCTTCCAAAATCACGCGACACACTAAAAGAGCATTGCATGAATTGAACCTCAGTATTTGAAACATTTGCTTAACATTAAACTTCCGGAATTATTTCTATAAAATATTCAGTAGCTACTGAAACATATACCTGAAACACGGGGCAATTAGGATGTATTAAAAAGAATGGGAAACACAAGTTTTCACTCGCCTGATTACATAAGAAGCAGAAAGAAA
Organism: Trichonephila clavipes; assembly: GCA_019973935.1. NCBI lineage: Eukaryota > Metazoa > Arthropoda > Arachnida > Araneae > Nephilidae > Trichonephila > Trichonephila clavipes. The sequence continues at coordinate 46,692 of BMAU01016787.1, read as the reverse complement.
ACGAGCAAGCTCGTTTATGAAAAATGTATTAAATTTTCCATGAGTACTAAGAATAACGTTAATGGGAAATTTTTTCCTGTACTATTTTCAATCGAGAAAAGCAGCACAAGAAAAGAGTTTTGGAAAAGGCATAGAGGATCATGATGGGTCTCGTATAATCTCGAGCAACAGTCAAATGGACGACTCTTATAAGGTAGTACTTCATTCTATAAAATTCTACATCACGAATAAAGCCTGTGGGTCTATCCCCCTCTACGTTCGGAATTCCTCTTTATTTTGCGTAACTATTTTTAATGCTAGCAGATATCAAAGTCAAAAATCTTTTTACAGAATGTGTCGATTAACAGTTGTGACGACTTACGCGTCTTTTCTTTAACAAGTCCTTTGGGTTCTTTGGGCCAGAATTAATGGCAACTCTTTTCCAACCAAATCCAAGAAACGAGAAGTGAAGAGATGTAAATAATATAGGATAAATATAGGATCTTAGAGTAAACGTGATGGCAATGAGGGCAATGATATCAATGTAATGGTAGTGTAAAGGAATGTTCGACAATTAAAGTGCGTTGTGGTATTGGTTGATAATTGAAGTTCGCCGTCCAAAGATTCAAGTTCTACGTGTCGTGGATAAACATATTGGTGATCTATTAGGAGTTAAAAGTACAGCTGCATACCGCTGTAGATAAAGACAAGTTTATTACAGAATAATATAAGGTAGGATTGATTACTTACTATAATTATATTTAAAGATTAGGCGGTTCAATTATTGATATAGGTCTGTATTATATTGTGTGTTGCGCATTGTGTTATCGTAGATTCTCTCATTTATATATTTGTTCAAAGTTTAAGTTGAATATATCTTAATAAAGTCATATTAAGACAATGTTTGATTCTAGTTCTTACGTTAATCCTACACCTCTAGCTCACGCTGATACTTCGAGGGATGTACTTCCAAGGGTAGGTACATCACACAGTCTCAAAGTACGTAATTAATAAAATAAGATATATACAGTAGAGCCTGTGTGTTTTTATGCGGTCTTTTTTATGCGATTTTATTTCTGTGCGATCTTTTTTTTATACGGTAAACGAATTTCAATGACTTAGGCGCTACTGCAATGCTTTCTATCAATGTTCCAGTGGAATAATACAAAAAGTATTACCCTCCCCCCTGCAAAGTCAGGTTTTGCCTTTAATGTTTTATAAATTAGGTAAATAAGTACAGGGCATCGGTCATGCCTTGGCCCCCTTAGAGTACCGGGGTTGCGGAGGTGTACGTTACGCCACTGATACATACAGTCCAAGACGTTATCTTCGTTTGTTATAAACAGTCTCCCGACAATGCACGTTCAGTTGCTTACTCTTAACGCGCCAACAGTCCGCGCTTGATTGAAAACGAAACTTTAAATGACTGTGGCATTATCAATAATTTGATAGACTATGTAGACGGTCAGGAAGAACTGGATTCTTTGAGAGCGGATAAATATATGCAGAGGGATACAGCTTTTCCAACAAATTGGGAAGGTATTTTCTTAAAATAGATCCCAATTCCGAAAGGAGTATGACATTTCAAAAAGAACTTCGATCACGCTTATCTGGTTATCGTGACATTTACAAGCAACTGACCAAACGATTTTCGGCGCAAATCTTATCTCTTACTTTATGGTGCGAAAAAATAAATCAGTTGAAATTGTTTCTTCAAGTGACGAAAGCGATTTTGAACTAATTCATCACGAGAAAACGAGAGCTTTGGATTATGATGAGTAGCAGTGAATTATGTGTGTGCATTTTGTGAAAACTTCTCCATGTATACAATGCGAAACTAAATGTTTTAAAAATGTTTTCATGTGTAATTTAATTATTTATTTTGTCATGGAAGTACTTTTTCATAAATTTCGTAAATGATTGGCATGTTTTCTGAGACTTTTTTTATGCGGTCCCTCTCCACCGCATTAAATTTTTTTTGTAGTATTTCGACGAATTTGTTTGTTACATGTAAGAATTTATGAAATTTTTGAATATTTTTTTCTCTCGGTTATTTTTATGCGATCCTTATCTACCGCACAAAAACAGGTTATAATGTATTTGATGTGTAATAGAAATAACGAACGTAGAAGGTTTTCCAATCATCTCGCAAATCTAAAATCATGTAAATATTTAAAAGAATTCTAATCACAATTATTTTAAAATTGGAGTGTATAAAGATTCTATTCCAAAAATAGCAAAATGGAAAGAAGCCAAGGAAAACGCATTATAAAGTTTTTGAGTGTACCCCTTGAGAAATGCAATGTTATTATTTTAGATGTATTATTTGATTATATTTTCGATAATATTGGAATGACAGTTTAATAGATATATTAAAGATATTTCATTTTTGTATATAAATTCCATTTGAGCCATTGGAGAGTTTAAAAGGCAAATTTTATTTCTATACATTTTATCAAAATCCATAAATCTAACACCTACTATTTGTGAAATTCTTCTCTGTAAAAATAGGTTCAATGTTTGAAAAAAACCCTGTTAAAATTATTTATAAGGTTTATCAGGGTAATTTAATTAGTTCTAATATGTGAATACTTTACGACTAGTATATAAAGTTAAACTAATATTTAAACACATCTCGTTCTTCAACACCAAAGGTGGCCAACCTTTTCAGGAAGAGTGTCACTTTCAGTTTAAATAACTAAATGTGCCACTTTCAGATAAAAAATAATTAAGTGTGCCACTTTCAGATAAAAAAATAATTAAGTGTGCCACTTTCAGATAAAAAATAATTAAGTGTAATTAATTCGGTAGACAGTTTGTAGATTAATGTGAAATATGTTTATTTTTTTCCTCCAAATAATAAAATAAAGGAAAATGTCCATAAAAGGCGGAGTTAGACCAACTAGAATAGAAAAATTACTTCTCTGTAATCTTGAATTTAATTTATTTTAATGTCATTTAATATCGGTAAGAAAAGCTGAATCACATAGCCTGTTTTCATTCTAGATGGGCTGTCCAGTGTTTTCTTCCAGATATTTTAAACTACACTCCCTCAAATTCCAAAATCTCGCGAGTGAAAAAAACTTTGGAAAGCCAACTCAAACAACACACACACACAATGCAGGTGCATTCTCTACACGATAAATTTCTACTGAATCTTAATTAAGTTTATTTAAAATAAATTCAGAGATTTTTTTTTCTGTCTGAGACAATCACATTTCAGTAAAATTGTAAAGAAAATTGTTAGTTATTATTATCTTTTCAAATTTTTTATTAGTATGCCTTCACGTGCCACTTTTACCCCTCCACCATGCTACAATGTGGCATGCGTGCCACGGATTCGCCACCCCTGTTCTGCACACTTCTCTTAGATATCACACACACACAGTAACTACATATATAATTTAATTTAATTTAGTACAAAGCACTTACAAAGGTACAAAGAATATCAGTAAGAAGCATGTGGAATGATAAATTCGACAGTTTATCTAAGCAGGGAATGCGAAATATTAGAGCTTATTAGAGATTATTACTTCTTTTAAAAAAATTATATAAAAATAGTTTTCCAAATAGTGTGATTTTTGAGCCATCCCAAATTAATAAATTTGGGGGGATTGACAATAGATCATAAATACAGACGCGATTATGAATATGTTAATTTACAGTGGAATTGTTGATTATTACTTAATTTATCTGTGTAGAATGCTCTGTCACAATAATTATCCAACATACCTTCCAACATGCAACATAAATTCACGCACATTATTCTTAGATTTCGCATCAGTTAAACTTATTTAAAAACTTATGAGTAACTCATTACAGTTGGCAATTTATGGTGCAATATTTATGATTGCTGTTTCTGTCCGTAAAATAAATGCGTACAATTTATTCTTAAAAGTTCTTAGCCCCAAGAGAGCAATTTCTAATACCTTATTGGTTTTTAGTGAATCGCTTTATGAAGCGTATTATACTTTGCAAAATTATTTTCAAAGATTATTTATTTGGTGAATAATAATCATTTCTCATAATAATTAGAATGTAATTACTTTGAAAAATTCCATAACATTGAAAAAACAATTGTTGCCATTCTATTATTGTATCATTTGCATTCTTTTAAACGATTTAAAATACGCAAACGATATTTACGAGGGCTATTTTTAAAGTAAGGTCCGTTGGCGCGTATATTTACCTAGTTCACGCGTATGCCGCAACGAGTCTCTGCGTCATGTACCAGCGTCCCTTGCGAACACACACGCGCCATTTCCAGCTCTGTAGCAATCGTTCAAGATTCGCTGTGCGTCTTTAAAATGTTTAAGGTGATTGAATCGCCCGCCAAGTGTGAGATACGGTCTGCTATCTGTTTTTTGATTGCTAGAAACATGTTGGCTGCAGACATTCATCCCCGGATAACAGAAGTTTAGGGCACAGGTGCAATGAGTGACAGCAAAGTTCGAAAATGGGTCAGGAAGTTTAAAGATGGGCAAACAAATGTCCTTGACGAAGAACGCTCAAGCCGGCCCTCTGGAATCACTGATGATTTGATGCAAGCAGTTGAAGCAGAAATTTGTGAGAACAGGAGATTCACGATAACCACTGTTTAATTGGAATTTCCTGACGTTTCTCGGTCAGTGGTATAAAAAACTTTGCTGAAGACCTCAACATTAAGAAATTGTGTATTCGGTTGGTACCCAGACTACTCAAAGCGGAACACAAAGAGAAGAGATTTGCCATTTCATTGGGCTTTTTGATTCATTACGAAGAAGAAGGAGATGACATGTTAAGTCGAATTGTTACTGGAGAAGAAACATCGGTATCCAATATCACCCCGGAATCAAAGCATCAGTCTATGGAATGGCGACACACATCCTCTCCCGTCAAGGTCGAAGCCAAACAAACGCTGTTAAAGCGCAAGATTATGGCAACAATGTTCAGGGACCGGCGTGGGGATTTTCTGGTGGACTTCATGCCACAAAGAACTACGATCAAACCAGGTGCCTAAGGCGCAGTTCTACGAAAGCTCCAAAGAGCATTGCAAAACAAACGGCGTGGCATGCTGCCAATCAGGAGTTTTGCTCCTCCACGATAACGCAAAGCCTCACACTTCTCGAACGACTAAGAAGTTAATCGAATCTTTTGGCTGAACAGTTTAGGACTATGCACCATGCAGCCCCGACCTTGCTCCGAGTGATTTCCACCTTTTCCGGTACCTCAAACGCAATCTTGGCGGGAAGCGTTTCAGTGACAACGAAGAAGTGAAAGCGGCCGTGAGCTCTTGGCTGTTCAACCAGGTGGCAGACTTCTTTGAAGAGGGTTTTCAAAACTTAATTCTAAGGTATGACAAGTGCATGAATAAACTCGGCAACTACATAGAAAAATAGACAAAAGTATGTAAAATCTTAAAATAAAGGTTTTTTGAAACAAAATATTGTGGTTATTGTTTTAAAAACAAACGGACCTTACTTAAAAACTAGCCCTCGTATATTGTGTGATAACGAATAACAATAACGTATAATCTTATCTTTATACATTATTTATTTATTTGTAAAATATGTATGGCCTGTAAAATATCCTTTGATTAGCAATGTGGCTCTAGTACTCCCGGCAAATAAAATAATGGCAATATTTAGCATCCGATGAATTTGAATTAAAATTAATTAGAGCATAGAATTTCGGTAACGAAAGTCACCACTAGATGGTGCCATCGTGAAATGGTTCTTACATTAGGGGATTTGCCGTGTCTGCAAAGGCTTAGTTGCCCATATGCAGCCCATTAGGAAAAATATTTGCAAAATAAGTAAATAATAATGAAGCAAGTTATCTTCTTGATACATTAAAGTTTAGCTTACAAATCCTGTTTCGTAATCAGCATATTTTAAAGCCAAAATTGTTCTTGTTATTATGTACTTACTAATCAAATACATTTATTTATTTTAAGATATTTTTTAGTAATTTTAGTTTATTATTTGACAATCTTTAGCTGCCAGTTTATCATTCTGTAATGAATGTAAGCGCAGATTTTATTTTAAATTATAACAAAAATGTAAATATTACCTCATACAATTTAAGTTTCAGACAAAAAAAAAAGCACAACATTTGAAAGAACCTGAACTCATTTTATACCTTAATTGCTGTTATTAATAATAATTAAAAAGTTTAAATAATTATACGAACCGAAAAATGGCCTAAGAAATCTAATTATTCGAAAAATTACGAAAACCGCTAAAAATCACTCAACATCATTTTTCCCATAAGTTCAAACGCATAGAAAAAAAAAATGTATAATATTCCTTTTAGATTTCTTGCTCTTTGAACTGCATTTGATTATGCTTCTTTTTAATACTTCAGCGCGAATAATTTGAAAAGAGAAAACAAGCATTAATGAATTTTGCATAAAGGGGTAAATACTGAAATAAAAATTAATAAAGCTAATGAGTTTTGTTAAAAAATTGCCAAAACATTATTTGGAAGTTTTGATAAAAAAATAATAACCGGTGAGATTATTCTTTAACTAATTGTAAAAAAAAACATTGCTAAGATCATAAATTTTATTAAACAACTATGAGGAAAGAAAGGAAATTTAAAAGTGTGTTTAATTCGATAATAATCGATATTAAAAAGTTAATTACTGTAGTGGGAAGTATTTTTGAAAAATTTAACTAAGAGATTGTAGAGAAAGAATTTTTAAAATTTCGATGCTTGCTCTTTTTATTGAAAGGATCGCTCTTTTCAACAGTGTTTAGTATAAGAAAGCAAAATTAAGAAATTAATTAATTTCCGGCTAATTTCTTTTCAAAATCTTACAGGGAATAATTAAAAGTTTTCAGAACGTGATTAATTAAATGATAATGTAACCCAGGATTAGGGTACACTGTTTGCCACCCAAAATGAAGCATCAAAAAAGATAAAACAATGTAAGAGCTAAATTTATGAAAGAGGTTATACACTGTATGAAAATGAAAAGATTGAAAATATAGCTCTCTGCGAGTTGAAGATGATGAAATCAGTATCGAACGTTACCACACTGTTGACAAGCAATAACAACTCATCGGCATTAAAAGAAAGAGGATTTGGATGTTTTGTTGATTTATGGCAACTCATACTGCCTTCAGATATTGCCAAAGATGATCTAGTAAAGCTACTGGTATACATGCTGGATTAATTGTTTTCCACTCATCGACTAGATATGTTCGAAAAGCGATGCATCGAACGAGCATGCAGGTCAATGCAGCAATACAAAAAGGGGACAAAGAGAATGTTTAGAACATTGGCGATGTCTGGTTTTCATCTTTTGGAATATAAACCCAGGAAAGCTCTGAAGGTAAAGGAGGACAACAAACACCAAGACCTAAGACATACGGCACCAGCAGTTCATTGTATTGGTAATGCGTACCAGGGAATGCGGCAATAGTACTCAATATCACAGCAAAACCGTAATACCGGCGCAGGCTCATTATGGCAATAAGACAAGTTAAGCAGCTTCTCTGCACGGTGTAGCCAGACTCTAATTTGACCAGAGGGCAGTTACGTCTGATTGATCACAGCCGCGGTTGAGTACACTTTTGCAGACGCAAGCACCAGTAGTTTTGAGACAAAGGTAATCCCAACAACAGATCTTTTGTGGACATTACACTGTGCAGCAAATGATGTAGAATGGCGCGCGTGGACACCAATTGTTCTACAGAAGACCTGTTTGTTGGGATATGTTTCTTGTTGTAGCACAGAGATCTACCACTGCCTTGTGCTCTATCTGCTTGTAATAACATCTAGTAGTGCGACGAAGTTAGAACAAGTGGGGCCATCTGTCAGTCGTTCCCCCTGCATCCATCGATTACGGATCCTCGTCACAATTGCTTGGTTACGTCTGACATGATCTCCGATTTCTCGGAAGGATAACCTACGTTTTCTTAAGGCAACAATTATTCTTTCTCTGATGAACTCAAGAAATATGTGCGAAAGATTCTCGCATATTTCTTCAAAGCATATTGAAGCTACTCTCGCAAAAAAAAAAAAAACTGTTCAAGAAACCCATTCCAGTATTTCAAACCGCCATTCTGTTCTTTTATATAGCGCTTGTTGGTGTCGCTATAGACGTCTATGATGTGCTTGAAAACACAAACTCTCTGATTACAATAACCCCCATTTTTACTTCAGGATGTAACGGGTCTATCCATGAACCTTCAACAAATCCTTTTGGGGTAAAATTGTCCTTTTTAACTTCATGTTCTATTGAAAACTTTCTCCCGAAGAAGACTTTATTTATGCAAATGAGTGGTTTTGTTTAAGCGGTGGCATTTAGAAACGTGATGTTATTCGATAGACAGTCACTGGATCGTCGATTATTGATAATTGAAGAACAAGTGATAAAAGTGAGCTTAAGGTTTACGACCGGAGATCGTACAATTAAGTAACAGAATTACGGTGAATTATAGCGTAGAAGTCCAGAGTGCTCCAAGAGTAAGTGGAGTAACTTATATGTTAAGTAGCCTTAAGCCGTGTGATTGCTCTTCTAATAAATTACTTAGTGCATTTCCTACTTTTAGTTGTGTGGTTTAAGCCAAAGGGATAATAAATTTAAATTTAAATCTTGTTATGGCTGATCCTTTCTTGAACCCCAAAACACCAACAACCACTTTTCGGTTGTCACAAGAATATTATAGATATCATAGATCTTAACTTTTTGAGATGACAAGTAAAGAATATATGAATTTTTTCAGATATTCAAAAACCTTTTTTGATTTAAAATTCATCAATTATCTAAGCAAAACATAGATACTTAAAGCTTATCAACTAGAGCTCTTGGCTGCATTTTACATCAATACATGTGCCTAAAAGAAAAGATCTAAATAGCTGAAAAGTGTCGGTATTTTTAAAACTATTTATAAGAAAAGTCGATAAAATATTATACTTTTTGACTTTTTTTTAACCCTGCACTTCAGGTGCAAAAAAAGCGACCTTAACTTCACGCGCAAGGTATCTCATACCCGAGGATGTTTACATTCTGCCTTTACTGTAAAATTTGCATACAAAAGTAAAAAAAGAAGAAAAGTAGGAAATACAATATGTTTATTACACTTTTCACACGTAAATTTAGTTTGTCTGTTCTTTTTTATTAGGACATTCAGTACATTGTTTATACACTCCTTAAGTCTTCGTCACGAGTGATTGCAACATATTTTTCCCCCCGGATCTTAATTTTTTAAAAATTTCTTAGAAGCATTGCTTGTGTGTGCTGGTTTTTACATTCTTCTGTTAATCGAAATCCAAAACACTTCAGAAATCAGCGTCTGGTTCGATGTTTAGTAAGTGGTTTCTGACTACTCGACAAAATAATGTGAGCATTTATTGTCGCAACGTTCAACAACATAAAAAAATATTGTCATAGGTTAATGATTAGATTTCCTAGCCATTGAGTATGATGTGGTCATTTTATCAAGGACGATAATTACTCCCTAGATAAATTATCTGGATAGATTTCAGCAGAGGAATCATACTTGCTATTATAATCTTCATCATTCAATTCTTCCTCATCATCTCCGCGAAGAGACTTTTTTTTTCATCCAAAAATACAGTTGTACTATATATATATATCCATTAAATATTGTATCTATTAAATTACTTACATATCACATTTCTTCATCATAAGCCGTTGCATATGAAAGATTTTAAAGCGTGCTCATGCATTTAGAACTATAACAGTGATTAGCGAGCAGGATATCACATATTTGAGGGGGCGGTATCCAAAAATTTACACATAGAATTCGTCTACAAGCTAAGGCCCCTCAAAACATATGACCTTAAAGTCAGCTGCACGAGGAACTATTCTTTTTCCGAAAAAAAGTTCAGAGGGAGTCTTGAAAAAAGTTAGGCGGTGTGTATGACATACCCTGCGCGTGAAGTGCTGGGTTAAGGCATTGAATAAATAAAGTTTATTTATTTATTGTTATTGATTTCTTGATGTAATTATGAATTATATTTGGTTATGAAACAAATAAATTTCCTCTGGTTTATCAGGATGTATCCCTAATATATTATTATAAGAACTTGTTTTATGCACGCGTAATTGCGACTACAGTAGCCACATTTGTAGTCGAATATATAGAGGTTCAAAATTGTGAGATTCACCTCCAATAGCTATCGGATATCTTCAAAGTACAGTACCAATAGAAATCAAATAAAATTTGCAATTGAACAACATCAGATATTATTTACACCTTATATTTATTTTAAATAATTACATTGAATTTTAGCTTTCCTTAGAAAAATGGAACAAATATTCTGTGTGAAATTGTTCAAGACCAAGTTTTGTGATATTCGAACAGAATAGCCGAATATTTATTCGAAAGGAACCGAATCGAAGCAATTTTAAATATTATGTGAGATATTTACCGTAAAATATGGCATATAATGCCGTACGCCCTTTTTTACGAAGAAATCTGAAATGTTAGTTTAGAATGTTATGTTTTGAAGCGATTTTTTTATTCGAGATATTTACCTAAGTCTTTGCAATAATAGTATACTTTTATCATTACACAATCTTTTAAGTTGATTAAGAACGTAGTTTCTTTTAAATAAAGAGTTTTTCGAAATATGTAGAAATCTAATTTTTTTAATTTTCATTTCTTTTTTTAATTTTTTTGGTTATCATTTTTATACGGTGTAAAACGCGCACCCGTAAATTTAAATTTTATTTTTGGCGTTAAAAGTGCGCATTATACGCCAGATTTTACGTTATATATTGTTCTTATTGTTAGGTTCGTTCCATGTATAATTTATTAACATTCTTTTTAATTTCAGTCGGAGTATTTACTGCGGAATTACTGATATTCTAAGACAGATTAAACAAATATAGATAAAGAAAGTATAACAAACGATCTTGCAATAAAAAATTAAGAGAAATCTTATTTATAATTAAAATACACCGGAAAAAAACAATCCATAACTAGTTTCAGAGAAGTGCTGGTAAAAAAAAATTATATTTTTCGGTTCTAAAACCATGCCATCGCGATTTTAGAAAAAAAAATCAGAAAAGTATTTGCCTTATAAATTTAAATTCAAAGGCTGAATGGAAATATCAGAGAGGTTTCATAAAGAACAAATATTTTTTTAAAAAAAGACTAGAAAGCATTGTTTCCCGTACCCCACATGGCACATGAATCTCAAGTATTATCCAATAAAATAGAAGAGAAGAGCATTCTTCAACATACAAGAAAGAAGGAAAATGAAAAATCCACTCTAGTTTCCTAAACATCTTTCTCTGAATTTGCATGGAGCTGCGTTATTACATTAAGCATAGCTGGAACGAAAGAATCCTTTTTTGGCAACTTTTTCTTTTTGCATTGACATTCTATTGATTTTAACTATCCTCTTTCCTTCTTCGGAATGTTCTCGTCTTTTTTTATTTTTAGAAAAGAAAAAAAAATCTAATTTTAGCCACTCATTCGCTTTTCTCGGCAGATGTTTGAGCTGAAAGTACCACTCCCAATCTTTCTTGAAGGATGTCTTATCTTTTCTCTTTTCAGTAGTTAGCTGACACGCGAGCTGAATTGTAGTCGTAGTGATATCTCTGTTCATTTTTCTCCATGTATAAAAATGGAAGTCATGTTTGTAAGAGTAACGCAAGTATCTCTTTCTATAGCTCTCCCCTTTTCGAATGTTTAATGCATGATAAACGTAAGGAAAAGGGTAAGTTATAGGTTCAGAGACTAAAACTGGTTGCTCTGGTTGATAAGACTATATATAGAATCATAAGGTATTCGACTACGTTCGGAGCCGTGATTTTAAAAAGGTGCATAAATGGATAATTTCCATGATATGTAGTGTTACTTAGATTAGAATACATGTATAAAATTGTTTTAAGGACATTTTGCCAGAAAAAATTATTTAAATATAATATTTTGGCAAACACACAATTAACTTAGAATAAGCTTTTTTCAAAATGTTCTCCTTTTGTGAAATTGCTTCTATTATAATAATATTTCGTCTGTATATACCTCAGACCTCTGTACAGAGGCTGAACTATGATTTTTGAAAAAATCACATTATTTTCAGAGTTACAACCATTTTGAAATAATTTTCGGCGTTTTTTTCTTAACATTTCTCTCCTCTGCTGTCGTAAACAATGGATAAACCCACTTCTAAGTTATACATTTCAAAAATTCTAGTTGAACCTCTGTACAGAGGTCTGAGCTATATACAGGCAAAATATTATTATAATAGAAGCATTATACAGGCAAAATATTATTATAACAGAAGCATCTTTCACAAAAGAAGAATATTTTGAAAATGGGTCATTCTATGTTCATTTTTTGTCAAAATATTGTACTTAAGTAATTTTTTATTGTAATACTATTCTTAAAATAATTGTGTATACCTTTTCTAATCTAAGTGACACTAAATATCATAAATATTATCCATTTATACGCTTTTGCAAAATCATGGTTCCAAACGTAGTCGAATACGTTAAGGCGTGGAACGCTTTTTTATTATTAAAAATTATAAATTTTACTATCTTACCATTTTTTTCTAGTTATATTATATAAAAATGTTTTTCAGCTTTGATAGGTTTATAAAAACAAATTCACTTAGCTCATTACTTAATTTGATTTTTAAGACCTTTATTTTTGGCGGGAAACATGTTTCTCACCGCTTACTGGGATATTTTCAAAAGTACGACATCTTATATTTTGAATTTCTTTTTCAATGCCTACTATTATTTCATAATTTCCCTATAAATATGTGGCCACGGTAGCCGAGTGGTATAGGTATCAGACCGTGGCTTGCCTTGTCACGAGTTCGAGCCCAGCACCACTAAAGACCCGCCGTGTAGGGCAGCGATGCACGTTAAATCTGTCGAGAGCTGAAACGTCCTCCCGTTGGTGTGGTAGTTAGGAGAGGGGGTGCCAGCTCAGGTGTCGTCCACGTCACTTGACCATGGTTCAAAATCACGTGGTCCGTCGCCAAAAGCCCTCGTGTAGCTGAACAGTGCGACGTTAATATTCAATCAATCAATCAATCAATGAATCTCCCTATAAATATATATCTTGTTCAAACGATTTTCAGTCGTTAATGAAATACTTTCTTTTTTAATCCATTCAAGTTCAAATGCATTTTTTAAAACTTGTAGTGGATGACACTTGATGTTGATGCTGTTTTTTCAAATATTAATTCATTAGTTAAACTTAATTAATGAATAATTAGTAGCAAACAAAAAAAAAGGTAATTTGCTTGTTGTGACGCTGTACTGCAAAGGACAGCGTGTTGGACTTCTCATCCAAAGGGGGGTCGTGGGTTCAAATCCTAACTGGGATGACCTAATTTCAGAAAATGTGATTTATGAATGAATAAATAGTAACAACAGTGGCGTAGCTAGTCCTGAATGGGCCATGTATCAAAATTACTTGGGAGCCCGTTTTTGGAAAAGAAGTAAAAGACACTTATTTGATAGTGTCAGAATATTACACATGATGGGGGCCCTAAGGTAAGATACGGCTGGTAAGGCAGTAAATAACAACAAAAAAATAATAGTCCAACACCATGTATAGAATAGAAAATTGCAAGTAGAAAATCGCTTTCTATTTTGCCACTTAATATTGTGATATGTGTGACGAATCTGTACGGAACCTTTCCACTAATATTCTTAGGCGTCTTTCTGGGGAATATAAATTCGCGTTTATTTCCAATCAACTCCAAAAAGAAGTAAGGGATATTTAAATTAGATAAGGTATTTAAGTCGAGGGTTGCGAGATAGCAAGAGAGATGATGGTAGGCTATTGAGCCAACAACGTTAAATGCAAAACTAGAAGATTCAAAGAGATTAGATTCGTGAAGACGTCGTGCTGCTAGACGTACCAGAAAGCCGATATAAGCCAGCGGTAAATATAATTCACGTACGCTTAAAGTAAGCGTCAGTTTGAGCGACTTAGTTAAAGTTAATGACAATTAAGAATTCGAATACGTGTGTTTCTCTCGGATCTCCTATCTCGGTAAACCTTACTTGAGTTGAGCTAGATTATTAATTAATTGCATTCTTAGTAATTTAACTTAATATAAAGGCAAATCCCTTTAAATGACATAACATTATTATATTATATGTTATCAGAGATTTTTGAGGAAATTATAACAAAATAAATAATATTATTATTCAAAATGGCTCTTGTTGGTTCTTTGCCTCAAATTAATCTTGGTGTTCAAGGTGTGACCCAGGGGGTCATCACATATGTATATACATATTTATATTAATTGTAATTATTTAATAAAAAGTAACTAAATTAAAAATTTTTTTGTTGACCTAAGTAGGAATTGACTTTAATTTTTTAAAATTACTTGTTATAATTCTGTTTATAAATATCGCATTACATGATATTTAGAAAACTGAATCCGAAAACACTAAAATCTATATACAAGAGGAATTATAATTTAAATATATATTTTGTATTAAAAAATTTAAGCATGTATACATATTACTTTCCATGAAACTTCAGAAAACATAGATCAATACATAGTGAGACATTGCGAGCTATACAAACGTATCTTGTTTTCAATTGATCTAATATAGCACAAACAGCAACGTCGATATGTTTTTCGACAAGTTGGCAAACGGTCAACAGATTTAGTTAATCGTACGTCATCTGGAATAATTTTCTTGCTATTCAGGTAACTTGCATGTCGACTTGAAAATTCAGAAATCAGTTATTGTGCTAACCGAAGTGCTAGCAGCACAAATCATAGATGAGAAAATAGCTTCCCAAGAACATTTGAATACTAATGAAGTTGGTATTAAGTATACTTACCATGACCTTATAAAGGGTTAATAAGAGAAAATGAGATTTTAAGAAAAACATCAAAATATGTTTTTATGTATAACACTCTTTAATTGATGCATAAAAAAAAGCGTGGTGAATTTTTATAGAAAAGCAAATAACATTAAAAAGTCAGTTCATTTTGATTGTAGCTAAAAGACTTACAAAATAGCAGTTGTGATTTTTTTTATATAAATATACTTATATATGAGGTGCAGTGGCCGAGTGGTAGCATATCGCACTTCCACAACAAAGGTCTGGGGTTCTATCCTCGGACTGGGAAAGGTCGACTTAGCCTTTCATCCCTTCAGTGGGTCGATAAATGAGTACCAAGCTTACTTGGGGACTAAACACTAGGTGTTTCGCTTCAGACTGACCACCTGATCGAGACATCTGCTCATACACCTCAGCGACCATTGGTCACGTATACTGAAATGGGCCCAGTAGGCCTTGGCCCTCATGAGCTGTTGCGCCACTGAGTTTAGTTTAGTTTACACTTATATATAAATGATACTTTTATTGCTAAGATAATAAAGAGTGTTTTTTTTTCAGGTATAGAAGTTTAAGTTGGAATACTTTCCAAGATGGAGACCGATTTAACAGCTGTCAAGTGATTTATTCTCAGTTTGGTTAGGCAATTCATCAAAACGATCATCAAGCAAGGCGTAGATTCGTGGAATGGGCCCAAAACGAGATTGCCGTTGTTCCCTATTTTCATAAGCGAATTTTGTTTTGCGATGAAGCGCAAATGGTTGAATGGCTACGTCAACAAACCAAACTGCCGCATTTGGAGTGAAGCTAATCTACAAGTGTATGTCGAAACACCGTTACATCCAGAAAAACTGACTGCTTGGTGCGCTTTATGGGCTGGTGGAATCCTTCTTCAAAAACGATGAAGGCCACAACGTTACAGTCAATGGTGATAGGTATAGAGCCATGATTACTAACTTTTTCATTTCTGAATTGAACAATCATGATGTCCTGGAGCTGTGGTTCCAACAAGACGGCGCAACATGTCACACAGCTCGTGACACAATCGATTTATTGAAAGACACGTTTGGTGACCGCCTAATTTCACGTTTTGGACACTTGTGAATTGGCCTCCAAGATCTTGTGATTTAACACCGCTAGACTATTTTTTGTGGGGCTATGTAAAGTCATTGGTCTATGCGGATAAGCCACAAACGCTTGACCATTTGGAAGACAACATTCGCCGTGTTATTGCCGATATACGGCCACAAATGTAGGAAAAAAGTCATCGAAAATTGGACGTCCAGATTGGACTACATCCGAGCCAGCCGTGGCAGTCATATGCCAGAAATCATATTTAAAATGTAATGCCACAAGATTATCTTTCGAATAAAAAAAATTCATGTCAATCAAATAATACATCGTTGTTTTATTGCAATTTAAAATTCTATACCTCTAAAAAAACACCCTTTATTTTTTTAATAAATGAAATCATTAATTGCAAAATGATTATCTTGTAGTTCCCGCAAAATTGCAATGCAACAATTAAGCTTAGTAATAGTTACATAATTGAGCTATTTTTAAAATTATTTAACAATAAGTAGAATCTCATTATTTGTTTTTGGAATTATAAACATTCTTTTAGAATTTTTGGTGCCTTATAATAACAAGTACGATAGAACTTTACCAATTTATTTTCTACTTTTTGATTTCTCTACAAATGTTGGTTAAAATATATTAAGGTTGGTTAAAATTATTACTTCTGTTTTGATATACCAATAATTACCTACAAAAAAAAACTTTTTTAGTTTCAAATTCTATGTTTATTTTTTAATCGTTTGGTATTATTAAACCCAATTTATATTTCATTGTATCACATGGTATCCTTATTTGAACTAATGGCAAGCTCAAATTTTATTATAAACTTTTCAATATTTTATGAGCGGTTTTTACAAAAAGAAATTGCACTCATTACTTAATAAGATAAAAAGAGGTTAATTCAAAATCCCACACAAATAATTTCGTTAGCAATTCTCAAATGAATTAAATTTATGTTTGAAATTTTAAAGAGCATTGTATTATGAGTATTTCTGTCTTAGTGAAATTTCTATTGTCATTACTGTGTCTGTGCTTTTTTCCTCATTAATTCGAATCATTTAAACATACAACTTCTGTAATGTATTTGACAACTGATTTTTATGAGACGACAATATACTTTTAATTGTATGGTTAAATTTTATGAGGAAGCAAGTAAATTGTTGGAAACTTTTATAATAAACTATTTTCCAAAATTATTTTTTCTCCATAATATTTTAAAAAAGTACATTTATAACAAATCTTGTATTTTTACTGGAAGTATATAGATCTTTTCTTTAAATTCTAACTTCATTAAGTGAAACTATTAATTTAAAATGTTCGCATTTTGATAGGTGATGCATTAGATATAATTTTATATTTTTTCATAACGAAATTAAATCGAATGAAGCAGTTTTCCACTTTTAAATTTAACATTTTTTATATTTAGATTTCTTTGGAGGAATATTTAAATTTTTTAGAACCAACAAACATCTTGCAAGCATTTTGAATTCGTGGAAGCAATATTAATCTTATGGAATTTCTGTCGATCATACTTTTGAAAATTGAGAGCTCCAGCTTTAAGATTTTTAACAAATAGCTAAAATATTTCTGCCAGTAGAGGCTAAAAAAGTTGAAATGATAAAATTAGCGTCACTTAGCATTGTTCACTTGATAATATAAAAACTAAACAAAGCTTAAAAATTCCAATAAGAAACATAAAAAAGATAGAAGAAGCATTCTAACTAAAAAAAAAATATGTAAGTTTAAAAAAGTTCCAATGACATCTTTAGTCATTTCTCTCTGTATATTAAAAAAGTTTTTCGTGATGCCGTAATAAATATTTGACATAATTGTTTAAGATTAGGGGCAATAGATGGCGCCCGGAAGTTTTTTAAAATAAATTTTTTTTCTTGGCTATGAATACTTTAGAACAACACAATGCATACAAAAATTATAGTTTTACAATTTGAGAAAAGAGTATAAACAATTGTATAGTTTATACAATGAAGGTCTGTCAGCCATTAGTTCACCCCCTTCTCCTAGTTTCTGTAAAAAAATTATATTGCGTTTGTCTAACAATGAGTTTATCCATGACAGTGAAAAAATACATGACTTTTCGTGGTACATTACCATTGCAAAAATTTCGTATTTTGAGATCGTCATTGTTCGATAAGTATATATATATATATTTTCAATTCTAATGGTTCGTGAATTAGTCATTAACCATTGAAGACCTAGTACATCCCCCGGAAATTGGTATCACTTTTTAGTACGACGCCTTACAGGCGGATACCAATCGCTGCAGGTAATTTTTTACACCCAGCTTTCTCCCTAGAGGGAGGCACTTGAGCTCTGACGAAGCGAACCTGTACCAGGATTTAATTTTACGGAGAGCATCCAAGCCAAACAGACAATCTAGGGATCTTTTTACATGCCATATAATTATATGACGTAGCCGCTGTCGGATTTTCTGCATCATGAAAATCCACAGACTTGGGCCCGGGTCGAACCCGCAACCTTGGGTGCAGGAAGCCAGTGACAAAACAACCACACCATCCAGCCTGCTACGAAAAATACATAATTGAATACAAATCTTATAACCGTTCCACCATGTGTTTCAAGTGGCCGCTGAAGCCCATTGATTGGTCATGGTCGCGAATAGGTGGCTAACACTTTTGAGCTCTGATATCACCAAAGAAGGCGCCATGTAAAAGAGTCGATGCTTTAAATTGTCGTGGCTCAAAGTCTTCACGTTGTCGTGGTATGGAAATTCGGAGAGTGAGATGCCTGCTCAGGCGTCATGCTCATTATTAGACAGAGGCTAGAAATTCCTAGGTCTGTCGCCAACCGCTACAGAGAAGCTTTAAATGTGAAGTTGTAACAGCCTACTAAAGATGTTTGGTGGTTCGAGCAAAAATCAGCCATAGCAAGTTTTAAACACAATTTTATTTATCCTTTTTACTTAATCAACACAACTAAAAATAGGAAATGCACTTAGTAAATAAATAGAAAAGCAACTGCATGGGCTTAAGGCTACTGACACATATATAATTAAGATTTATTTATATTACTCCTGGAGCACTCTTGATTCCTACGCTTCAATTATCTGTAAATATCTTGCTTAACTATACAATCTCCAGTCGTTAATCGTGTCCACAGTTTAATCACTTTTAATCTCCAACTATTAAGTATCGACTTTCCTCGCTTACATGAATGCCAACGCTTAAATAGAAAAGCTCATTTAACTAAATTCCGTCTTCTTCTTCGAGGGAACGTTTTCAACAGAACTTACAGTTAAAAAGAATAATTTTACCCAAGAGGATAAGTTGAAGATTCGCGGATAGACCCTTTACAAAGTTAATAAAAAAATTTAAATAACCAAAATCAAACCATTTGTATGAAAAAATAAATTGCTTGGCGAAATATTTAGTGACTCTAATTACTACTGTATTTTTATTCAGCATTTTAAATTTGCTAACAAAAATTATGGATTTCGGAAGTAAAGTATAATATTAAATAAAATATATTATTAGAATAATATATTTTAAATGTACTTAATTATAAGAAAAATGCTTTGATAAAATAGAAATGCGAAACTCAATATACAATTAAGAGATAGAAATAAAGAAATTGAAATTAAATTAGACAAAATTGATTTAAATATTTCGAGAGCACGATTTGAAATAAATAATTCAATTTTTTCTAATTAACACACTCACCCAGACCCCTTCTGTCTGCATTTCTCATTTTCATTTCCTTAACTATAAACAGTTTTCAATTAGGACGGTTCATTATTTCCCCCCATATAGTTATCGAACACACAAGGCTCGAATTCTAAATTATTTGGGAATTTTTCAAAGCAATAATAATTTTTATTCCTCTCTTTCTCACTATTATACATATAAAATGTTAATTTTTCTTCGAAATTCTGTAAATTACTTAGATTAAATTTAAAAATTTAATCTGTAAAACTTTTATAAAAAGTTATTCCCGTTTCATTATTTTTGTAATACATCGTTATCTAAATACAAATTCTCCTCGATTGGTAATCATGAGATATTAAGTAATTTGATAATCTCGTATTACTTTTTTCTGAACAAGGTAAAGATAATTACAAAGCGATCTCATTTATGCGTCAAAGTTTAATTATATTTTCACAATTTTTGTCATGATAAATAAGTTATCAAACAGAGAATTTCTTTGTTTTCAAATTATTGTTCTTGATACACTGATTCGATTTGAACTTTATTAAATAAATTAATACATATCCTTTTTTTAATGACGTTTATGTAAGTTAAACAATTATGATAGCCCAAACTAGCACTACTGGTGGTATATGCCTCCAAAACAATCCTATTTGGAGGTATGTATGTTGATTGAATCTAAAGCAGTGCCGTTTTATTTACTGGGCGCTTGGGGTAGGTTGATATAGAAATCACGTAATTTCAGATAAAAATTATATTCTCTACTCAAACGCAAGTTCCTTATATAATTTCTTCAGGTTATTTATCCTATATTTCGAATAGAATTATGTTGTACAGAAAGTTGTACATTTACTAATACTTCCAAAATAACTAAAACTTCTTTAAATGTTGCATATTTATGAAATGTCGAAAGGAGGTTTGACTCAGTAGTATTTTATATAAATATAAGTTCTTTTTTTAATTTACAGATACCTGCAAAGGTTTTCCATGAAATTTAAAGAAATCTGAACAAAAAAAAATATATTTTTTTAAATGAGAGCTTAGGTTTATATATATATATATATATATATATATATATATATATATATATATATATATATATATATATATATATAGGGGCAAATTTATTCTTAATTCTAGGATTAATATAAATTTTAATTGTATAATGTTACTGATAATAAAGTCAGAAAATATACAATTTGAGAAAATTCAGTGGTATAAAATTTTGGAATTATGGCTTGAATATTTTCAAATGATTTAAACAGACCACTATCCAATGCGAATATACAACCAAAAATAATCGAATAAAGTCAAAGATAAAGTACAATAAGTTATATATACTTCGTCTACATTATCAATTTGCAGACGATTTTTCATTGATAATAATAATTTCCAAAACTTAAAAAATGGAGTTATTCCATCTGTAAGATAATGCATTAGAATATATTTAATGGTATGCAAATGATCCATATGATTTAAAACATTTTAAAATGATTTCTATTTTAGAATCACT
The DNA here is from genome assembly GCA_019973935.1 of Trichonephila clavipes. NCBI lineage: Eukaryota > Metazoa > Arthropoda > Arachnida > Araneae > Nephilidae > Trichonephila > Trichonephila clavipes. Next base: position 25,651 of record BMAU01016787.1, on the reverse strand, counting down.
GGAATTTTATTGGCAAAGAATATATTCATTGAATATTAATATTGGATTTTTAGGGAACTATGAATAAACGACTCATCCATTATATAAAATAGTTCTTTTGTATGAAGGAATTTAGAATTAATATGTTTTACATGAAAGTTCCATATTTTGTGCTTAAGGAGAATCAATTTAATTTTGCAAAGATAAACGATATGATTTTTCACAATGAGGCTGTTTCGAGGAAAAGTGGCTCAAGTGTAAAGTTTGAAGAAATACAGTGGACCACAAATGTATTCGTACACTTGCAATTTACAATAATATTTAATGTTCTCGACTAATAAAAGTTAATATATATTGGAATTGTAATTTTTTATGTTATCTTCTACTTGTTCTTAATGGAATGACATAATCAAATTTTTAAAAAATCATATCTATTTTTTAAAAAGTTAATTATCAAAAAGATACTAAAAATTACTCCACAAAAGTCTTCGTACACTTAACAAAAATCGCAACATAGCTTTAAATATTTCTTTCTTAATTTAGTACTTAGTAGAATATCTTTTAATGTTCACAATAAATTTTAAACGTTTTGGTATAAATTTAATCATTTTTTGTAATTTCTGCATCGATTTTCCTCCATTCTTCTGTGATTATTGTATTTACTTCACATTATATGCTTATATGTCATGTTTTCTTTTTTTATATCAAAATCTCACCAGATATGTTCTACTGGGCTAAATAAAGTGATTGAGGAGATGTTTTCAGAATTTAGAGACAGTTATAAAGACAACAGTGACGTACATTGAAAGCAGTGCGCTTGGCATCATTATCCTGTTTAAAAATGAAGTCGTCTCCAATATCTAAATTTTGGGCGGATAATTTAAAATTTATCTTTAAAATATTCAAGCAGAGCTCATGATTCACAATACCTTCAAAAATACCAAATTACCTGTTTCTGAGGCCAATTTTCACCCCTATGCAAGAAAACCTCCACTTCCATGCTGAAACATGGTGGTGGAGGAGTTCTTGTTCCACGTAAATTCATGGGTTTAAATTCCTCATTTTTTTCATTTACAAGCTATTATAGACCCATCGGAACCAAAAATGTTGAATTTTTTGTCACCCCAATCAATTTGCTGGGAATTTTGAATTTTTTGAAACCTAATCCCAAGAATCTAGTTCGATCAATAAATCGTGGAGGTGGAAGTGTTCTTGCGTGGGTGTGTAAATCGGCCTCAGAATTAGGAAATTTGGCATTTTTTGAAGGTATTGTGAATCATGAGCTCTGTTTAAATATTTGAAAGAGAAATTTTAAATTATCTACCCAAAATTTGGATATTGGAGACGATTTCCTTTTTTAACAGTATAATGACGCCAATCGCAATGCTCTCAATGTACGCCGCTGGTGTCTCTATAACCGTCCCCAAATTCTGAAAACATCTTTTCAATCACTTTATTTAGCCCAGTAGAACATATTTGGTGAGATTTTTATGTAAAAAAAAAGAAAATATGCCATATAAACACATAATGTGAAAAAATATGTGAAGTAAAAACAATAATCACAGAAGAATGGAAGAAAATGATGCAAAAATTACAAAAAACTGATTAAATCTATATCAAGACGCTTAAAAGTTGTTGCGGACACTTAAAGATATCCTACTAAGTACTGAATTAAGAAAGAAATACTATGCTTAAAGTTATGTTAAGATTTTTGTTAAGTGTACGAAGAATTTTGTGGTGTAATTTTTTATTATGTTTTTGATAATGACTTTTTTAAAAAAATTAGTTATACTATTTTTAAAAAAATTGATTATGTCATTCCATTAAGAAAAAGTAGCAGATATCATAAAAAATACAATTCCAATATATTAATTTTTATTAGTCGAAAACATTAAATTTTATAGGAAATTGCAAGTGTACGAATACTTTTGTGGTCCACTGTACATCGCTAAAGGGAGTTTATATTTACCTAATTATATGTATAAGGAGCTTTCAATAAATCTATTATTGAAACTTTTATTACTAATTAAAAGATATTAAAATGTCAATAATTTCAAATTTGTTGTATTTAATTCATAGCAAAAGGTTTCCATGAAACTTTTCTCTTATATTAAAAATAATACAGGAAGATAATGCGCAAATTGATAATTTTTATTTTAAATTAGTTTTCTGGAATGAACGAAAACAAATTAAAAATTGAAGAATGTTTCATATATCTTAAAATAATTTCTTTCACATTTGCAAAAAATTTCCGTGTTCATACCATTTTTTCAGATGGTTAAGGATTTTGTGTGCGTGTATGCATATATATGTGCACACACAATTTGAAGCATGGTGTAATACTAAGTTTTATATTGCAGTGAGACAGATATAATATGAGCTTGTTCGCATTATCTCTCTATTTTCATTTTTTGCAAGAAATTGCACATTGTCTTGGCAATCCCTGTTCTTTATCGAATATTTTCAAGAATCTAAATTTCTGCTTTTAGTGAAAAATTCCCGGTTAAAAATTTAGGGTGAACCCTAAAGAAAATCCCGGATGAGAAGTATTTCAGTATCATGTGGACAAACTGCATCTCTTAAAAATACTAACACTAATAATCTCACTATAAGAATTAAAGATATGTGCAAATCAAAGAAAGAAAGAAGAAAATATCAGTGCCCGTACAGGCATATCGTTTGTCGCCAGCTTTCGGTAGCCTATACGGTGTACGGCAGTGTTTCTTAAACTGTGGGGCGCGCCCCCTTGGGGGCCGTGATACCTCTATGAGTGGGGGGGGGGCGCAAGCATATTGAAAAGTCGAAAACAAAGATTATTTAAAAAATTATTAATTTACTGAAAGTAAACAAAAAAAAATACTTTCTGATATAATAAAATACAAAATACACATTTACACTGATATAATACACTTATAAATGTATCAGTACTGTGCAATGTATTTTATTATTAATTTAACAATACTAAGTTTGTTAATTATCAGTGACCCCATAAGCTTGTATTATCACTTATCTTGATAATTTGTACCGTTTTTAATAAATTCTTTACCTGCCGAATTAAAATTCCGCAATTCGCTTCCCAATGCAGCCGTTTCCTCACGTAGACTAGCGTATTTCGATGTTTTTATGAGGAGGAGGAGAAAAGGAGTAAATAAGCAAATCCTCTGAAATAAGTAAATCCTTCGCAAACACTATCAAGGTCCACTTATTACATTCCAAAGTCTTCGGAATAATTTTATGGATAGCACTGCACAGAAAAGATCGTATAAGTTATTATTTTAAAATTTTACTTTATTCAACGTATAATTATTAGGTTGTAATTACTATAGACGAAGTAAAAAAAGAACCGAATCTTTAATTATATTTTTTACCTTAACTAAACCGAACTCAGTGACACAACAACTCATAGAGGGACAAATGCCTACTGTGCCCATATCAGTTTTCGAGACCTTCGGCACTGAGGTGCATGAGCAGATGTTCCAGTCATGTGGTCTGTCTGACTCGAAAGGAAATATGTAACCTTCTGTCCATTCTGGCCACTTGCATCGATGATTTATCCCGTTCCGCAGTTTATCTTCAATATTCAATCTATCCCAGACATCGTTGTCTGCTCGTATTTAGGATTTTTTTTAATACGCTTTCTTTTAATCACCTAAACATAAAAAATATCGGTAACAACATCAAGAAGAGTTCACTATTACGCATGTATAAAAAGGGAGCAATTTTAAGTGCGGAAAAAATAGAAACTGAGCAGCGACCACTGAAAATTTGATATGGATGTAAAGAGTATACGTCGATGGTGTAAGCAAAATAATATAATTTTTGCTTGTAAATATTTAATAGCCTTTAATATTTTTTTTTACATTCTTCTATAATATAGTCTTTAAAAAAATTTGCATAACAAATACATTGGATGGCACAGAAGACGACACCGTGAGAGAAAATGGTGAGCCTCTGGCACCAATTCCGAGATCAGCTGTGCCTGTGGGAGTGACAAATCATTTCCGAAACATGATACTGACGCTTAGAGTAATTATAGGTTCCTGCATGCATTTGAAAGTTTTTAAATACTGGTAAAATAATTTAATTATTAACACTTCTTATTATTTCCCACTAATTTTTAAAAAATTTCTTTACTATCGGATATCGATGTGCCTATTGCAAAGATTTTTATTTTTTTTTCAGAAATGTGTAGAGAATCGGGGGTGCGGCTTAGAATCGATGACAATGCTTTTTCCCAAAATTATTTTGGGAGCTTGAGCTGCGGCTTGGATTAGAGTAAGTACGGTAAATTGACTACATTTCTAATGTTTAAGGTATCCGACTATATTCGGAACCGTGATTTAAAAAAAAAGCATATAAATGGATAAATTTTTATATTTAGCGTCACCTGGATTATAATACATGTATAAAGTTGTCTTAAGAATATTATTAAAATAAAAAAAATTATCTAAGTGCTATATTTCGGCAAAAAAAATGAACTTTGAATTACCTATTTAAAAAACATTCTCCTTTTATGAAAAATGCTTCGATAATAATAATATTTTGTGTGATTATATAAAGCTAAGATTTCTTCCCAAAGGGCCTGAACTATGCAATTTTAAAAATTCAAATTATTTTCAGAGTTAATATCAATTAAAATAATTATCGTTGTTTTTTACTTAAAATTTTTTCACACTTTTGTATTAAAATATGGTTGAATCCACTTCTGACCTATCTAATTCTAAAATCCTAGATCAGACTCTATACAGAGGTCTGAGGTATATATAGACAACATATTATAATTATGGAAGCATTTCTCATAAAAGGAGAATGTTTTGAAAAATAGGTCATTCTATGTTCATTTTATTGCCAAAATAATTGCATTTATAAATAATTTTTTACTGTAATGATGTTCTTAAAACCATTTTATACATGTATTCTAATCTAAGTGGCACTAAATATCATAAAAATTATCCATTTATACGCTTTTGCAAAGTAACAGTTCCGTACGTACGCGTTGTCGGATACCTTAGTAAATATTATGTCCTTATCCTAGTTCAGCGTTAATATTTACCTACGACTTACACTACTTTCGCTATGAAATGAAAGATATATTGGATTTGTAATTATCTTATTCATAATGGATTTTCATATGACAAGAAATGGGAAAAAAAGATTTGGATAGATTTTAGATAATTCTAAATTCTCTTTCTGTGCAAAGAGACATCGCATCTTGTTATTAAAATTTATTTCCAAAGAATATGAAATAGAATGTTGCAGACGCTTTTGCGATAGAAAAAAAAACACAATTCGAAGCCTTCGAGATTTATGTTTGTAACTGAAACTTCATGGGCGAAAAAGAAATGATACATAATCGAATAATAACATTTTTCGCTTAACTTAAGAAAATAGAAAGAGATACACGAAAAAGTTCCGAATAAATGGAATGAATGTTTTATAAGGACATGGCAAATGTTTTTCTTGACCCGGTTCACAGAAATGAAGTTAAACGCTACTGTTGATTAAATGTAGGGTTCGCAGTCATTGATTTTGTGGTGTAATTACAAAGTTTAGCTGTCTTAGGGTTATATATTGAATTATTACCGTAAAGTAAATGAATTTTTAGTCCGTGAATTTGTGATATCTAAATAAGGATATGAATAAGATGAAATATTAATATTACTTCACTAAAAATGCAACCGTGCTTTCCTTATATTAAAACTTACTATACATTTGATAATTTTTGCATAGCGAAGGAATACGGATTAAATTTCTGAAGTTTGATAGTGAAAATATTAATTCTCCTTCATATTTCCCGTGTGCTGGTAAAAAAAATGATATTATTTTGCTGTTTCTTTAACTTAAGAACTTGAATGATTTGTTTTTGAATATAATAAAGACAATGTTTATTTCCTGGGAGATATTAGTTTTTTTCAAAGAATCTATTTTTGTAGTAGAGGTAAATTAATTCTTATTTAAAATAATTCATATTGAGTTCCATATTAAATAAAAAAACACTGAATTTATTTTAAAACACATGCATTTTTATTATTTCATTTATTTTCTTAGCAACTTTGTTGCAGATATAGCGCGCGTTACATAACGTTAGCACTAAAGAACCAATCTCGCACCAACGCGTGGAGTGGAGAGATATCTCACAAGCCAGTCACATGTTTTTTCGCCTCAAGATGCTCATAATAGTTTGGATTCTGAAGAGAAAGAGTCTCAAGATATGTAAGAAATGACATGACATCGGCATGATTCCGTTATAGTACGGAAATGGAAATATAATTCGGGAAAATGACTTCACAACAATGGAACAATTTCCTATCTCAAAATCAGAGTATCTGCAGCAACTTGTTTCAGGTGACAATCCAATTGATTGCTATCACCATTTATTTACTGAAAATGTCTCGGATAAAGTGATTTCTGAAACCAATGACTATTCTCGTAAAGTACTTTGTTTGCATGAAACAAAGCAGCATTTTGGTAGGTTTTATACCGTCGACCAATTTCATCAAGCGAAAAGACATTTCCCAATAAAAAAAGTCGCCAAACACCTCATCGTTTTTATATCGCGTTCAAATGTGTGGGGGAACAGTTTCCCCTATTGGCTGTACATCGTGGCATTTGGCGGCATTTTTTGATTGACGAAATGAGTCGATGGTATAACACTTAAGTACCAAAATTTCTATCTGCCTACTTAATATTTATCTCCTACGGTAGATTTAACTCCTAAATGCCCCGTTGTTATACATTTGCTCCCTTGAAAGGTATATCTTTTGGAAAAATATAGATTTGAAAAGATAAATATTTAGTTTTGATTGGAATAGCCATGAGAGAGAAATTGAAAAAAAAATACACACAAACTGGGTACGAAAATAAATACCAATTCATCAGAATTTATTTTAGCTAGGAATACACTTCAGATAATATTGTCATTTACTATAAAGGGAGATTAGCTACTACACAAATAAACTAGTAGGGGGTACACAGACTACTCGGAATTACATAGGAATGCAGGTTCGCAATTGTTGTAGTTTTGAGCTATGGTGCAAAGAAGATGAGAAAAAGAACAAAAACACAAAAATAGGGTGTTCGAAAATGCAACCAGAGGTCGTCTGGCAAGCCTGATAGTGATCCTTCATGGAATTCCTTATGTTCTGGAAGATTCCTCCCAGCAGTCTTGCTGTAGATAGCACGGAAGGTTTCGTTAACTTCGATCTTGCAGGAAGTTGTCGTTTGGGATCCGATTCCCGAAGTGGTAGGACGAACTCGTATTCAAACGAGGATTTGGTCGACATGCAGATTGTGTATGGAACTGCGGATTATAACGGGCACAACACTTGGTGGTTGTACCAGAAACGTTGACCGAACACGCATGTTTCTCATCACACAACCTTCGCAAGAGTGAATAGAAGGTTAAGTGAGAAGATCTTTAACTAGAGCTACAATGGATCACAACAGAGAACGGCAAGGACACTTGGAAATGAGAAGGTGGTCTTAAGTCTGATAAAAGGCAGTTCAAGTACGAGCATTCGAGCAATAACCCAACAATTATGTTGATCTCAATCAGTGACGTAACGGAGATAGGGCACCCTGCAAAATCAGATGAGCTCCAAGCTGTATCTTACTAAGGATTGGAAAACCGTATGTACTTGATGTCAGTCAGGCTTTGGGCCCCCTATAATCCTGGGCCCGCACGACGTAGTAGTTGCGGAGGTTTGCATTACGCCACTGATCTCAATCTTCTGTCTGGAGGATACTCACAGCAAACCATCTTCACCGCATCCTATTATTACAACCTGAGAATTATCCAATACAGAGGACGTTTGCTGTATGGTTCCTGAAGCAGAGTGCTACAGACTAAGCATTTTCTATGTCCGTATTGGTCACGGATGCATACTTCACCCGTGAGGTAGCCTTCTATAAGCATAACGCCCATATGTGGGCTTTGGAGAACCCTCATCGTACGCAACCACTTGTAGCTCAACAGTGTTTCTCGGTCAATGTTTGGGCTGATATTCTTGGAGACTACTTTATTGGACCCCTCACTTAGCCCAGTCCTTTGGACGGTAGGGCATATTTGATCTTCTTGTAACCTGCCCAAACTTATTGACGTAGCACATGTTCCTCCGTCGTTGCGCCGCTCCATGTGGTACCAGCATGATGGGGCTCCTCCACATTACTAAATTCACGTCCGCCGACACCTCAACTTAGCAGCGTTGGATAGGTCATGGTGACCCGGTTCATTGGCCTGCCAAATTACCGGACCTATTATGCTTTGACTTCTTCTAGTGTCACAGGAAGAGCTTGATGTAAGAGACGCTCGTTTCTTTTGTCGAAGGACTAAACGCTCCAGTATCTGATATGTGAAATGCCAGGAATCTTTCAGAACATTAAGAATTCCATAAAGCACCACGGTAAGACCTCCCAGACGACTATTGGTCGTAATTTCGAATAATTATAATAGTACAACTGTTATAATAGTACAACCTCTCAATAAAAGGTTTTCTGTATCATTTATGTTTGTGCTCCCGTTCTTTTCCTCTGTTCCTTTGTGCCATAGTTTGCAACCACAGCATTTGCGACCCTGCATTCCTACGTAATTCCGAGTCGTCTCTGTACCTCTTACACACCCTACTACCTTGCTGGCCTCCGTAAATGCAACTCTGCAACACCAAGAAAGACAAGAGATAGCACAACAAAATTTATTTTGTAGATAACATGTTGACCCAGTATCAAATGATTAAATTTATAGACTTCTGTGAAGTGTGGTTCCTGCCAGAATCAGTAGCCAGAGTAGCCGCCATTGTTGGAGATCACCGCTGCCACACACCTCGGCATTGATTTAAAGAGACTTTGGATGTGTTCTTGGGGTACAGCAGACCAAGCAGCTTCCGCACGTTGCCAAAGTTGATCTGGTGTGACAGCTAGGCATGTAATCTGGACCAATCGTTGTAGTAACCGTGGACCTCATATTTTCTATTGGCGAAAGATCCGGAGAGCGAGCTGGCCAGGGAAGCAATTCAATCTGGTGATTGACGAAGAACTTTGGACAATGCGTGTCACATGAGGTTGCGCATTATCCTGTTGAAATATGCCTGTGGCCAAGTCCTAAATTTAAGGAAGGACAACTGGCTTCAACACCTCAGAGATGTAGCGCTGGCTGTTTAAAGTACCGGCAATGCGCACTAGAGGAGTGCTAGAGTGATATCCAATACCGCTCCATACCATAATACCCGGTGCAGGACCAGTGTGGCGGTGCATAATGCAGCTGTTCAGCATCCTCTCTCCATGGTGTCTCCGGACTCGAATCCGACCATCGTGGTGTTAAAGACAGATGCGTGACTCGTCAGTAAAGGCAACTTCATTCCATTCTGCCACCCACATCCTTCTTTCATCGCGTTATGGTTCTGCGTCAGGAGTAGACCAAGCAATGGACGTCTTGCAGACAGACCACTCTGCTGTAAACGGCGTCGAATGGTACGCGCAGACACTGAATGATGCGTTACAGACTCAATGTGCTGTGCTACGGTTCACGACGTGACTGAACGATACGTCAGTGCCATGCACACACAATTTGCCTGTACTCACGTGAAACAGTGCACTGAGGTGGATGCAATCGACCACGTCGGTCCGTCGTACCCTCCTGCATCCAACGGTCACATATCCGAATTACAGTTGTTTGGTTTCATCCAACATGACTGCCGATTTTCCTGAAGGATAATCCACAATTTCGGTAGGCCACTATCCTTCCTCTATAGAACTCGGATACTTGATCAAAAGCTGATCGCTGTTCTCTACGAGACATAACTTATCATTTTTTGAAAAAACCACAAGAAAAACACAATTGCCGAACTTGAAATCGTCGAATTCTCCAAGCCTTAAATAGCGCTTTGAGGTGGCGCCACAGGCGCGCGTGATGTGTGTCTGCGCTGAAATTCTAATCATTTGTATATCTCACCTCCGCTAATGCATGTTGTAAATTTCATGTTATTTGCGTGCTTCCTTCAGGGTGTTGCATTTACGGTGGCCAGCAGTGTAGTTTGTTGGTCTGGTAGAGAATCACCTTGTATTTATATGTTTACACATTATGATAAGTATATATAGACTTAAATCTTACTTATAACGTTACTACATTCTCAATAATAATAATGAACTACTACAACATTACACGCCATAGGACACAGCATGAAACCTTTTTTTGTAGTCATAGAGAGAGCTGCGGCATCCAACTCAGCTACAGTAATTTTTGTCCATGGTATAAACCATAGTTTCCCAAACTTTTTTGTCTCATGGACCCCTTGTCAAGTTTTCAGGTTTAGGGTAGACCCCCTGCTTACTTAATATTGAATTTTTGCAAATTCATCATAGAAAACTCATGTTAATTTTAAACGTTTGTTAATTAAATTAAAATCACAATTAATTAATTTATGACAGTTAATTCAGTTAAAATTACATGTTAATTTTAAACGTTTGTTAATTAAATTAAAATCACAATTAATTAATTTATCACAGTTAATTAAGTTAAAATTACAATTAAATTAAAATTAAATAAGATAATTAAATTAAAATTAAAAGCAATTTTTTTTGTTACAAAAATAGCTCAGTAAAAAAAACAAAATCTTTTAATGGGATGGATGAACCTGATGCTGTAATAACAATTTTTGAACATTTGGTATCAATTTAGTCAGGTTCAGTTTTAAATCTCCTCGATTAGTAATGTCCAGTTTATTTCTTTTTTTTTGTTAGGAGATTGGCAACCGCGCTGAAACCTCTTTCCACAAGGTACGAGGATGGAAAAGCAACTAAAAATTTTCTAGCGATATTATATAATGTGGGATAAGTAAGAGGTATATCTTTTTGAAACCAGAATTTCTGATATTCATTTTTAGACTGTACATTAAGCTCTTCGTTTGTATTTATTCCAATCAGTTCCTCTTATAATACGACATCCAACTCTTCAATATCACCATATGGATTGATTATCCACTGTGGTATTACCACACAATCAAAATATCTTTATACCTTATTTCAAAATCTGAACAGAGAGCCTTCAAATGCTGAATGTAGGTTAAAATGGCTTTTTGGCAGTTTGACACAAATTGGGAAATTGGGAAAACTCACGTCGTCCAATATTTTGCTTCATTAGCTTAGAAACGCTGAAATGATTGTTTTAATCAAATTTAAGCTATCACTTTGTATAAGTGCAAGTTAACATCATTAAATTTACTAAACAAATCTGTTAAGGAGGCAATGTCTGTTTTCCTCTTAAAATTGTATCTTTAGAATCCAAAAACACTAGAACAATCGAAAATAGTGCAAGAAATCTTGTCAAACACAAGCCTTCCGACAGCCAGCGGACTTCCGTGTGAAGGAGTAATTGATGTAAATGCTCGTCATTTTCTTCGCATAACTGCGCAAATAAACGTGTATTTAAAGCGTTGCTTCGGATTCGGTTTATCGTAATTATGACAAATTGAAGAGACTCATGTAGTTTGCCATTTAGAATTTTAGCAACAAATTGCAGTGTATTGCTAACGCTTTCGGTACATTTTGTTTTAAATGGCCTATAAATCCACGATAGCGCCCGACCAGGCTCCAGGTGCTCCATTTGTTGCTACTGATATTATGTTTGATAAGGGTATTGAATTTTCTATGAAATATTCCTTCAAAACGTTAAATATGGATTCGCCTTTAGAGTCATTTGTCAGAATTCTTGCAAAGAGCATTTCTTCGTGGTCCTCCTGATCCATAATAAAACGAACATAGGCCAATAATAATGATTCATTTCTAGTTAAGGTTGATTCGTCCAGCTGAAAAGAGAAATGTGTCGTTTGCAAATAATCGCACAAAAAAATTTCAACATCTTGACTCATTTCATCAATACGTCTTTGAACAGTGTTGTTGCTTAAGGAAATTCTTCTAATTACACTCAGGAACATTGAAAATAGCGACCCAAGAAGAAAGCATCGGATTGAAACGAAATTTAATACACATAATGACACAGATGAGAGATTCACTTGGTGTCAAAAACAAGACAATTAAACGAATACAGGGTGTGCAACGACACAAATAGTGGGCAGCTACAATAGCGCGTTGAACCACCTCCAGCTGCAATACATGCCGCCACACGGTTCGGCATTGAGTTGATTAGACACCTTATGTTGTCCTGAGACAGATGGGCCCACAAATCTTGAACAGCCAACTCTAAATCATGTACAGAGTGACACGATGGCATCTGCCATATTAGCTGATCCCACACGTGCTCTACAGGGGACAAATCGGGGGAGCGGGTCGGCCATGGTAGAGTCTGAAAATGACGTAGGAAGTCTTGAGCAACTCTTGCTGTATGCGGACGAGCATTATCTTGCTGGAAAATTGCCCCTGGGAGACCATTTAGGAAAGGTCCTACATGGGGTCGAAGAATATCATCAACGTAACGTTGGCCCGTTAAGGTTCCACGCATCACAATTAAAGTGGACCGGCTATCATAGGCTATGGCCTCCCAGACCATTACACCAGCTGTGCGGGCAGTGTGACGTAGAACAGTGTGTGTGTGGGGGGGAACTGTACCTCTCACCAGGGCACCTCCACACCAGTACACAATTATCATCTGTCCCCAAAACAAACCGGGATTCAGCACTAAACACAACCTTTTGCCAATCTGTGACATTCCACATTGATCCGGCTTGGCACCACTGTAGACGCAGTTGCTGATGTTCCGGTGTTAAAGGAAGTGTACAGAAAGGGCACTTGGATTTAAGATTTGTTTCTGCAAGGTGTCTGGAAATCGTTTCTGGAACAATTGCTACGCCTACGTCTGCTTGTATCGTTGAACGAGTCACTGTGGGGTCCACAAGTGCTTTCCGCATGATCCTTCGATCCTCTCTCCTCGTTTTCTTCCTGGTTCGCTCCAGACCCGGTTTTCCGCGCGTGGGTACTTTCTCGTGTCCACTGCTCCCAACAATTTCTAACGGCACACTCCGAACGATCCACCTGGCCAGCAACACGGCGCTTCGACCAGCCAGCAGTTTTCATCCCGATGATCAGGCCTCTCTCAAACTCGCTTAACTGTGAGAAATGTATTCTAGCACGTTTACCTGGCATATTTCGCTTACCAAAGTCTTCCTACAATCGGCGGGTAATCGTCACGTGTATGATTCTTCGAATTTGCGCTGGCTTATATTGCACCCTCTTCCTGATTGTAGCGCCACCTCGGCATGTATGAGCATGCGTATTGGCACAACTTGGATCATTTGCATATCACATTACGCTGTACTTATTTGAAAAGTTTCGCGATTCTACTTAGCTTCCTTCTTGGGTCGCTATTTTCAATATTCCTGAGTGTATATTGGATGCTGATTTAGGTATAATAGTTTTTAAAACCTCTTGAACGGCGGGCAAAGTCAACTCTTCTCCAATTGTATGCGATTTTCCGGATTTTTCTATAAGTAGCGAAATATTATAAGACGCCTGCAAACCATTGCCGTCTCTTTGTGAAGTCGAAGTAAACATTCTGTCCATCGTGGGTCGCTTCTGAAGTTTTTCTTTGAGTATTTGAAAGTACTTCAAATCTTTACTTTCTTTTATCAGGATGACATCTTCTCTAATGATCCTCCAACTTGGATGGTTTCATAGCATCATTATTTAAGACTTTGTTACATATAAAAGACACATAGGCATTCTTTTGTCAGAAATTGAATCAATAAAACCATACTTCAAATAATCAACACTGTACTGTCTATATTTCTTTTTAGATTTGGCCATGTTTAGAATTAGTTTCCTGAGGAAAAATTCAGTTATTTAAATTAGACATGATAAAAAATATTCTGGTTGTTTAACTTTATTTTACATTTAAACATATAACAGGGTCGACTTGAGAAATTTTGCTACCTGGGACAAAAATGCGTAATGCCAGCCCTCCTCTGAAAATAAAATTATTATTAAAAAAGATTAATTGTTCACACACACACATAGATACACGCCTACAAAATCTGAATAGTTTGCGCGCTAACAGAAAAACAACATGATAATATATATATATATATATATATATATATATATATATATATATATATATTAAAAATTAAAGCACACACAGTAAAAAAAATTTAAAAGATTGAAAGATCTTTAAAAAGTAGTTACGATTTTTAAAGAATTTGAGACAATTGTGTGCTTATTTTCAAAAAAATTAGCCAACTGAAGTAAGTCTTTTGATTCTAGAAATCGCAACCGTTTGTCTTAAAGTAACCCTTAGATGTAAAGTAAAACATCTACTGTGTGGGTCCCTGTTTCCAAAAGCTCCCCCGTTCTTTTTTAGTTAGTTATATGACACCGGACCTCCTGTGAGCGTTAGGGATGTCCATTGCGACCCCACTCTAGGAATGGGAGAAAGTTTAAAAAAAAGTGTAAACAAGTAAAACCAAAAATATTTCAATGTCCATGTAAATACAAAAAAAAAAAAAAAAAAAAAAAAAGAAATCCTGAAGATGCTCTTGTATTCCCCTATTTACCCTTCATGGACCCCTAATTTATTTTTTTCCTGTCCTAGACCCCTTGTGAGTCGTCATCAACCCCTGGGGGTCTATATAGACCACTTTGAGAATCACTGGTATAAACTTAATCTCAATTTCAGGAACGCTTGATAATCTTTGGGTTGATTTGTCGAATCGGCCGCCTCTCGCGCCAAGTGTTTTCTCGCCAAATCTATAAATGCGCCAAATCTGGTAACCCTTCTGAATTTGTTTTCCAGTGAAGTAGTTTTTGGCGATATTTTACGCATGCGCAGTACATTTCTTTAATTTTAACAATTTTTCACGATATCGTGGCAATTTAGCGCATGCGTAATTCGTTTCTTTAATTTTAACAGTTTAATTTTCCAACGAAGCTTTTTCGCTCAAGGGGTAGAAAGTTTTTATTAATTTAAAAATTACCATTAATTAGTAATGCGCTTGAGCAGCTAAATTTTTTTAGCGGGCTTTTAACCGGCAATTCTTTGCCTGCTCCGGAAATTCCGTTAGACCAGCTGTTTTATTTGGATTCGTTCTTTCGTTGGGGAATCATTTTCACAGGTAATATTACTCTTTTTCTCCGCATAAATTTTCACAGATTGCTACGATGTCCAGCGATGTTATTAGAGAGAATCTGAATGAATGCATGAAAAAGTACGATTAATATTCTGAAAGTTTTTTTCCCCTGTTGCCTGTGCTTGAGAAGAAAGCTGTTTTAGAATGATGCATGAAAGAAGGTTTGATTGGATCATCGTATGTATGTCCGAAATGTGGAAAAAGTATGGAATTGAGAGAAAGAACGGGTAAGAAAGTGAATGATTGCTTTTGAATGGTACTGTAGAAATCGTATGTATGTCCGAATATTCGAGTGTGAAAGAGGATAACCATCATGGGCTTAGGAGTGTAAGGAAACGGTCTTAATTTGAACTGAGTAATATGGATATGTGTACCATTTTGTTAGAGATGCAAAAATGTTTTGGAAGGTGCCCTGAAAAATATGCAGTCGCAGACTGGTATAATTTCTATAGGGAGCACATCATCATCATAAATGTCAGAAAATGCAGCATTTTTTGAAGGTAAGTGAAATTATTTCCATTTTCAATTGCATAATTTTTGCTGCGATTTTCAGTTTCAAAACTTTAAAATGCTATTTTTTAATGATTTTCCTTCCGCCATCTAAAATTTCGCTCTCCAGCGTTGCGTGTTGTGATAGGGTTGCTACTCCAAAACATAACACGCAAAAACGCGCCAAATTGGCGATTTTTCAAAATTTGGCGGAGGCCGATTCAAAATTTCAAAATTTGGTGGCCGATTCAACAATTTCACCAATCTTTGTTGATTAAAATTATCTTTGAATTATTAAAACATTACGCTAAAACATGAAGATAAACGACAATTACACGAAACTTACATAAACATGAAAATAAATAAAAAATATGACATATGACCCTTAAAATTACTTCATTACTTGGTAGCGAGAAAGATCATAAAGCTTATTGGCAAAAAAGCCCTTTATTTATAAACTAATTAAAACTAATTCAATCTATTATTAATTGTTCTAATTTTCAGAACCATTCGCTCGAGAAAAGTTCAAAACCGGGCCAATGTCCGTAGATCTTCAGAGGATCGTTTCCCGGGGGTGAGGTTGTTCCCACAACCTTTTTCGCTGGTCTCGTTTCTGATAAAATGACTCAAACGGTTTCTCCACAGACTCCGTCGTTAAGAAGTCCTCGCAGTTTCTTTCTCCAGGTCCTTGGGAATACGGCTGCCCTCACAACCACTATCACGTGTGTTCGAAGAAGAAGAAAAAAACCTGATGCCGAAGATACTCGTCACTTTTCGAGCCGACCCTTTAAACCCCCTGAGCTGGCCTCTTTCACTCAACAATAACCTCTGATTGGCTAGCGTAGTGGATCTGCACACTACACTTCTCGTCTTCGTCTCAACTCTATTGGTTCTTTGAGACAATAGGCTGGCGCGACTAAGATTAATTCCGTTGCCTTACCTCGCACACCATACGGAGGGGCTATGAATTGACTTGTCACTTTGACTCTGAGCATGCTCTCCAAGGTATATCTTTATCACAACAAGGCGATACTCTTTTTTGTTCAAATAATTTGCGTCCCACTTATGAGAAAGAACAAAACAATAGAAACTGTTTAACAGGAGCTTTCCTGCCATAAATCGTTGAGGCTGAAAGTCATCTGGGTGTCGTAGAAGGAAGAGATGTGGCATCAACAAAGCAGATTTCAGAAATGGCTCAGTATTTGTTTTGCCTCCAATACACGGTCTCTTTTGGAAGATTACAATGTTACATGTAAGCGTTCTGCTCCCCCATCAATCAAACTTGACAACATTGTCGTAAAGTGTTCGTCTAATGAGATGACGGTAATCTGGTACCACCACCATCTTGCTCCTCTCCTTTTTAAAAACGCCAAAACGCGCACATAGTCCACCAAACTTACTACACTATAAAGTATAAGGAATATATATACGAAGTGTTGGTGATCTTGTGGGTTAAAATCTAATATAGGTTTTTTTTATTTCCTTTAATGCTTTTATTTTCTTTGAGTATTTCTTCTCCATGCCCATTATACTATCATTATTATATTCAATTAACAAAGTTTAAAAACTGCACATATAATACTTAAATACGATGTGTTGTAAGTTAACTTTGCTTTGTGATAAGACTAATCGAATTAAAACCGATATTTTGCAAGTTTGAGCTTTTCAAAAAGAAATTTAATAACATTTTGCTGATGTCACCATCCAAAAACTAATTGACACTTTCTGAAAGGAGTAGCCTTTTGACATAATAGTATTATATTGAATGAAATCTTTCGTTAGAATCTCAAGTTATTTTTAACATTGCTAATTTGTTTCATGAAAGAATAAAAAAGCCTATTAACATTAAAATAATTATATTTGAATATTCGCAATTTTAACGTCCAAAAATACTTCCTATTAGCAACATGATGCAGAAAATAGTATATGTCACTTGCAAATATATCCATCTACAGTCTACATGAAACTTTAATTTAATGTGTAAGCAAAGAAAAATGCTTAGTCAATAGGACTGAGAAAATAATTCTTCCTTCCGTAAATAATAATCACTAAAATTAGAATGTTTCATCATTAGCGTCGTAATTAGGAATATTTTTAAAGTTAAAATTTTCTTGCATAATCATTGAATATTTTTATCTTTTGTTAAATTAATGAGGTTATGAATATGTAACTTAATGTTAAACTGATTCTCATTCCTTCTAAAGATTTTATTTAAAACGATCAAAAATGTTGCAATTAATTGAAAACTTTGTTTAAAGAATTTCTTAATAATTATTCAGCAGAATTTTAATGATACATGGTCAAAATATTTTTTGCGGAAATCCTATTCATAGTATCCAATTACTTTATAGATGAATGGGAAAACATTTAAGAGAAATATTTTTGGAAAGGTAACGCTTCGGTTTGAATAACGTTTTAAAGAATAAATTGAATTTCATGAGGGGGATTCTTTTGTAATTTACGATCTTGATTGAAGCAATAAAAGCGTTAATTATTTTGCGATTTCATGAGATAGGAAAAAAGCAAGAGGATTTGTTTCTTAATACTTATTAAAAAACAAATCCGAATAATTTCAGTTCTATAGTTTTTTTTTTTGGATAATAAGATTTTTATTTTAGCGAATTGTTTCAAAAATCTTTGCTTCTGGTAACTGATTCAATTAAAATTAAACATCTAGAAACGAAATAGAGCATACTTATTTACGCATTCATTATCTTTTATAAACAAATTAATGAATAATTTTATGTTGATATATTTAAGTTCCCAATATATTCTCCATGATTCAGCGATTATATATAACTATAACGAAATAGAGCATATATATATATAAACAAATAATATATATATATATATATATATATATATATATATGTTACGTAAATCCGAGGGTTCGAGGATTTTATTCAAAAACAATCCTCAAAGAAAAAATAATCAGTTCTTTAAGAGCGATGCGTATTTATTATCGAAAATCTAATCCTTTCAATACAGGATTCATCGGCAATATTCATAGGGTAAATATCCGAAGGTCTTCACACCTTCAACAGCAATCAAACACAATAGCAGTGTTTAAAAATACACGCAAGTAAAGATTATTTACAAGCACAGCCGAGCTAATCGCTAGTCAAAACAATCCTCACTACTCGCTGGCTTAATCAAGACTCTCCGCCGTACCCGCGAGCATCCTTTTTATATGCGCGACAGAAACTTTTAGAAATATAACCGCTCGTGACACTAGTGGAGAGAGCTACTACTTTCTAGAAGATTCCAGAGGGTTCGGAACCCACCAATAACGCCAAAATGGTCGCCAAATTAACCGCCAACTAGGTCACCAAAAATTATGCGAACTTGGCTCTACCGCCAAGATTTCGCCAAGTTCTCATTCAATCGCCATTATAACGTAAGGGGCGGCACTGCTTGTGAATAGTACAATTTTAACATGAAATAAATATAACATAGAGTAATATAAATGCATTAAACACTCAAATACAAATTATTTACACTACTTACACAAAATTCGTAACAATATATATAAAGATAAGTATTCGGGAGTTTTTTTTATATATTTCTTCAAGATATTATTTCGCAGTTTTGAGACAAAAAAAGGATCTAAAATACTATTGATTTCCTTTTAGTAAACTACATTTAAGCTAGATCCTGAGAAGAAATCAAATTCTTGAAAGTCTTGTGTTATTTTCGCCTTAACTGTTTTGCAGCTTTAATAACGATGGAACCTACACTTGGGATATTGACCAAGAGAAACTGACGACTCTTTTTGCTTTAACTTTCTTTTCAACTTCCTACGCGTCTTTGTTATTACTTCGAACGCAGTAAATTAAAAAAAGAGCGAGGAAGCGAGAGAAAGTTTAAGCTATAGTTAACGAGAGAGAGAGAGAAATTATGTGCATCTTTATTATTACTTTCTGGAAATATATATATGTAAGAATAATTAACTCTTTTCTACCGACGTACTTATATAATTAGCACTCACTTTAAAATTCCATGGAATAATCATTTTTACGAATACTCTGATACTTAGCAGGAATATTCGTTTAAATCCACTTTTCCAAGATGTACGGCAGCACGGGTTTTATGATGAATATTTTAGTGGGGAAGGCGAATAGTTTTAGATCAAAAGTTGCGTTTTCAGCTGACAGTTTGATCAGATTGCGAATATTTTTGTTCCTAAAAAGTAGTTAATGTAAAAAGGTGTCTTATTTTTTGTATATTTTATTTCGGTTTTGTATGATTTATTAAGCGAATTTTAGTGCTATATCCTATATTTCAAAAATTGTTTTTTTACAATAAATTTTCATCCCTCCTGAAGAACTGTTTTGCTCTTTGAGACTGATAACATAAAATTCTTGAACCTCGATCTACGTAAAATATATTCAGAATTTTACATTTAATAAAAAGCTTAGAAATTCATAATGAGAATTAAAAAATTTTTGATTGTTACTGAAGTGATATTTTTTTCAACCTGTTCTTTTTGAAATTTAAAGAACTTTCTGCCTTTTATTTGGTATTTCTTGGAGCATAATCTTTATATAGTTCAAGACGAGAGAAACAGAATATAGCTTTTCCACCTTCTCCAATTAATTCGTTTCTTTACGGAGGGAACCCGGAACAGAGAAAAGGGAGAAAAGTGCACTTAACAGTACTTCGTGCAAACCCACTGAATTGATAAATTGGTCCATGTTTACCCAAACGAATTGGAAGAAAAATAGAAGCCAAGAGTTTTAGGTGGAACCATAGCTCTTCTCTCGTTATGGTAAATCTATAAAAGGTATCGATCAAGGAATTTTAAACAAAGAAAATATAAACAAAAGTATTACTTAATTTCCTAAAAGCTTCATTTTCACCCTTTTTATGTATTGAATATATAATCCAATTCAAAACTCCCTTTCATGGATTTTGAAAATTCCTGCAAAAGATTTACTGAAAATTTGATAGTTTTTGTAGGTATGGCGAAGTATTTTCGATGAAATTTGGGGCTTTCATGGGATGTTTCTGTTTTTTTTCACAGTATTTTGCTACCTTAAAACAGTGAGAGCATCAACAGAAAGACTCTTATTGTAGCCATGAAAGAGTGTAAAATTCCTGATAAGTTATTAAGACTAATAAGCCTGACATTAAGGGAAACAAAGAACCTAGTCAAGGTGCAAAATTATCTTTCGGACCCATTGGAAAAAAAATGGCGTTCGATAGGGAGATGCATTAGAGTGTCTTCTCTTTAATCAAGCATTAGAAAGATTGGTAAGAGATTCCAGTATCAATACCAGAGGAAATATCTTCAATTAATCTGTACAGTTGTTGGTTTTTGCTGATGACATTGATATCATTTCTGAAACACCCCCTGCACTAAGACAAGTCTTCTTATCTTTAGAGAAAGAGGCCTCCAGGATGCGTTGATTGATTGATTGATTGAATATTAATGTCGCAATGTTCAGCTACACGAGGGCTTTGGGCGACGGACCACGTAATTTTGAACCATGGTCAAGTGACGTGGACGACACCTGAGCTGGCACCCCCTCTCCTAACTACCACACCACACCAACCTTCAGGAGATGGGACTGAAAATCAATGAGAATAAGACCAAGTACAAGCTCTGCACTGAATCATGTTTTAACTTTTCCCACTTTAAAATTGAAGAGTATAATTTTGAAGTTGCTGACAGTTTTTCATATATTTAGAGGTTCGAAAATTAACAATCGAAACCATTGTACTACTGAAATACAAAAAAGAATTACTGTGGCTAATAGATGTCTTAATGGATTACGAAAATATACTAAAGGCAGTCAGTAGGGTAATAACTTTTTAAAAATCGATTTTGAGAATCGATTTTGAGTTTTTCTGATAAAGAGTGGTTTTTTTCAGGTATAGAAGTTTAAGTTGGCATTACTTTCCAAGATGGCGACCGATTTAACAGCTGTCAAGTGATTTATTCTCAGTTTGGTTTGGCAATTCATCAAAACGATCATCACGCAAGGCGTAGATTCGTCGAATGGGCCCAAAACGAGATTGCCGTTGTTCTCGATTTTCATAAGCGAATTTTGTTTAGCGATGAAGCGCAAATGGTTGAATGGCTACGTCAACAAACAAAACTGCCACATTTGGAGTGAAGCTAATCCACAAGTGTATGTCGAAACACCGTTACATCCAGAAAAACTGACTGTTTGGTGCGGTTTAGGGGCTGGTGGAATCCTTCTTTAAAAACGATGAAGGCCACAACGTTACAGTCAATGGTGATCGGTATAGAGCCATGATTACTAACTTTTTCATTTCTGAATTGAACAATCATGATGTCCTGGAGCTGTGGTTCCAACAAGACGGCGCAACATGTCACACAGCTCGTGCCACAATCGATTTATTGAAAGACACGTTTGGTGACCGCCTAATTTCACATTTTGGACCTGTGAATTGGCCTCCAAGATCTTGTGATTTAACACCGCTAGACTATTTTCTGTCGGGCTATGTAAAGTGATTGGTCTATTCGGATAAGCCACAAACGCTTGACCATTTGGAAGACAACATTCGCCGTGTTATTGCCGATATAAGGCCACAAATGTTGGAAAAAGTCATCGAAAATTGGACGTCCAGATTGGACTACATCCGAGCCAGCCGTGGCAGTCCTATGCCAGAAATCATATTTAAAATGTAATGCCACAAGATTAATTTTCGAATAAAAAAAATTCATGTCAATCGAATAATACATCGTTGTTTTATTGCAGTTTAATGTTCTCTATACCTCTAAAAAACACCCTTTATTTCTAAAATCTCCAAATCGGGAGCTTTCCATTGATATAACATACAAGCCATTATATGAATTAGAAGTACTTTAAAATATTTTAAAAAAATAATCAGCTTATGAACCACGCCCATTTGACAGATAGAAATGTAAACATTGTCTTTTTAAATCTGTGGCAAAGTTGCAAAGCCTCAATTTATTTTTATTAATACGCATTAGATACCTTTATAGTAACTGCAAATTTAACTATGTTAGATATGCAAAAAAATTTTGTGCCAAATTTGGAAGCGTGGTTTTAATTTCAATGCTATATTTAATATTTAGTGATTTTACCTAAATTTAAGCCTAACCTTATTTTACCTAATTTAAGAGAATAAATCACTTGACAGCGGTTAAATCGGTCGCCATCTTGGAAAGTAATGCCAACTTAAACTTCTATACCTGGAAAAAAACACTCTTTACAAACTTAGTGCGCATCGGCCTCTTTGCTCGGAGGGTCTTCTGCAGTATTAGGCTTGAACTCATGACATGCTAGCCACGAGTCCTTTACTTGACCACTAGGCTACCGCAAGCACAATGTGTTATCGTAAACGATGAAAGATACACATAGTAAGCGTAGAGATAGGAGAAAATAAAATACGACTTTTGAAAGCAAGCTTTCGAATACCATTTTATCTAGAAAATTGACTAGAAAGATCGATTGTGCGTGCTATCATAAATCATCCTTTGTGATTGACATCAAAATAATAAAGATATAAGATTATTCTCTTTATATGCTCGCCTTTTTCATTCGCATTCGCAAAAAATCTATCCCATGCTTAGTACTTTTATAAAACTAAAAATACCACCTTTCATTTTTATAATTATCACAATGGAGTTTTTTAGCAAGCAGTTTTGATACTCACCTAGATATTAAAGGTTCGATGAAATAAAATCAGATATAAACCAGTGAAGAAATTGCATCAAAACAAAACCCAAGGATACAAATTTAAATAAAATTTTGAATGATCAAAGTAAATAGGACCAATCGCAGTGTTTATGGTAACGACTTTATATCAGGAAGTCTAACAACCTGTAAGTATTCTGTAGGATTATACTGATCCATTTTAAAAATACATTTGTGAAAAATTTAAGTATCGGCTCTACCAATATGCAATAATCATCGTTTTTGTTTGTTTCAAAGAGTTAAATTTATGATAGTCACACAATACCTACCATGACGCTTTCTCCATTGAATTTACAAGTGACTGACATTACACTTGAGCTTATTCAACTTGTGAAATTTAGGTAAAATTTGGGGTTATTAATTTGTTAAACTGGTTCAAATATTAAGATTCTTCAACAGATTTTTCAAAATTGAAAAAAGAAACTGTTTTTCTTATACTATACGTGTATTTTTAAATCTAGTTCGATTTTGTTCACCTTTGTCCATTATTATTGTTGACCAATATGTACGTTTTGAAGTGTTAAGACGCAGCACTGTTGAGGTGCTGGTAAAGCACAATTACGTGAAGGCTGATTTAGGACGACAATGTGATACTCGTTATCTAGAGCCTAGATAGGTCACTGTAGGTGTAAAAGTGCATAAACCAATATGGAAACCAGGATGAGAAAAAGTCGGGAAATCTCTTGAAAACTTTGCGCTGGAGCGTCGAAGCGTTTAGGTTTCCCCTTTTGGTGCCTCTTTGAGGATGGAATACTCCAATGCTCACTCTATCGAAGCACCACGTGACGCAGAATAACTTCTGTTCGGACGAAGCTTGGATTACTATTCGGCCGTTGGTCCTAGTCACCCCTCGTGCGGTGGACTTTGTAGCCGGAGGTTGGCTCGGGATATTCTACAGTCGATTCGCTGTTGGTTGGATAAAGAGAGGTCAAAGGTTGACTTGCCTTAAAACATAAGCGACGGATTGTCCTGTCTTGAAACTTTCCCACGCGAAACTACGTGACTGTTCAGACGTCATTTGTTCCCTGACATGAAATCGGTCCTTTGATAAAGACCGTCGTAAAAACAAAAATTCTGTAAAACGCAAAAGCTGGTAACAGCGAAACGCATGACTTGATTGGTTGGAAACATGTAATTGTAATTATCACGGGACTATGAAGTTCCATGAATTAAGGAACTGATTGGCTGAAAACGCGGGATGCCAATTAACATGTGACTATGACATCGCATGAATTTAGTCCATTAGCAAGAACTAAAAATCTTTCTATTGAAGGAGTTTGGAAGTTTTAAAAAATATGTTGCATAGGGTTTAGTATGACCTATACCATCTCTGAGAAAAAATATGAATAAAGAAATTAAACCGACATGGTCACATACATTTAATTAGCTAATCCAATATGTTCCCTGACAGAAAACAATTGGAAAATATTCAAAATGGTTATTATTTAATTAGCAAAGCTTCAATAATTTAACAACACATTCTTGCCAAGTATTTTATTTTCAGAAAATTTCCGAGTTCCTTTTAATTTTTCAAGCAACCCTGGAATATTCAATCACTCTGATTGATAAGATAGTATTAAATAAACATTATTCAAAACTATTCGTAAAATTAAACTGTTTACACACAACTTTCGTGAGAGTGAAAGGTTTAAAACTTGACAAGTTGACTTAATTGCATTCTAAAGATTGTTAAACTGGATACTTTGTTTATCTGTTAATTTAAGAATTTAACGTAGAAATGAGGGAATAGTTCTTAAAGTTTAATTTTGTTCTGTCTTAACATGAACTTATAATTAGTTATAAACATTTGGTTTGATGAAAATGTAACTCCCAGATTATAGAATTTCAAATTTCTAATACAAAAGATTGAGACTATTACTACATAATTTTAATTTATCTCCAATGTATTTGTATTTAGATAAGCGATATAATTTTCTACATATTTATAGTTAAAGAAATAAGTATTTGGGATTTGGATGCGTCATGAATTGGAAATGTATGTAGTATAATCTGGCATATAATGTACGCCCATACTTTCAAGCTACAATTTTTAATTTTTAAGTATATGTGCCTTATAACACGCACCCCCTTTTTTTACGAAGAATCCTCAAATGTATGTGTACAATGCTCTTGTGTTTTGAAGTCATTTATTCGAGGTATTATCCCAGGCATTTGAAAAGATAGTATACTTCTGGAGCTACAACCCTTTAAGTTTATAAGTAATGTCATTTCTTTTAAATAAACAGCATTTTGATCTATATAGAAGTCTTAATTTTTTTACCATGCTCATCCTTTTTTTTATTTGTAAAGCGCGCTGTGTTATACACGGTTTATTTGTTATATATATTTTTTGTGTTAAAAGTTCGTATTAAACACTGGATTTTACGGTATATGAAATGAGAGAGAGAGAAAGAGACTGGA
>BMAU01016786.1:0-28065 GCA_019973935.1 Trichonephila clavipes | reverse complement strand
ACGCTGCCGCCATACACTGCTGACACGTGTTGAATTTTGCGGTACCTTATATTTATTAAGAAAATAGTACATATACTGTCAATAGGTAAGAAAAATATTTGAAAATAGTTTTGCAGTGCCTTCCAAAGCCAAGAGAATATTTGCCCAAGAACTAATACAAAATAGTGAGTGAAAATCAAGGAAACTTATTATCTTTTCCACAATCTTAGCATACATGGAGTTTGTTATAAATTATTACAGACTAGAAATACGCAACAAATAATACAAATACTATGTTATTTGATACAGATAACATAATCGTTAAGTTTAAAAAAATGTAGATGTGAGGAAAAATAAAGTATGCTGAGAGTACTCTTTTTTTTAAAAATCAGAAAAGAAAATATTCTAAGTCAAACTCTGCATTTTATAATGATGAAAAAAATCCTTCTTTCACTATTTAAAATTTCTCTTATACGCTGAGTCAAAATTTCCCATAAAATATCTTAAACTAACCTGCAAAATGTTTAAATTCAATAATTAGATGCAATTTGTATAATATTTGGGAAAATTTTATTACAGAAAAAAAAGAAAGAAAGGCATTCTTTTGATTTTTTTTAAGGATTTAATCTGAAACTTTAGATATATAATAAAATCGGAGAATACATTAACTGAAACACCTTTCTGAAAACAGATATTCGTGCCTCCAAATTTATTAAACAAATATATCGCATTAAAATAAACATGGATGAAATTACAACTTTCTTCGAACAAATTTAAGAAAACATCCTCATTCAAAAAACATTCTTAAGTTGCAGCTTTAAAAATCTGATTCTTTCAAACGAATTGGTGAGACAAAGGATTTTGCACAACACACATCACGCCAAATCATCTGCTAACACTAAATGTAATAAGGCTGGAAGGCATTGGCCATGGTTTTACTACATGAACGTTTAATGACCTGAAAAGTAACTATCACTTTAATGGAGTTTTTAGAACTATTACGTGAATTCCATACAAGAGGAAATGGTTCCGGTTTTGTTATAGTTTATGTGGGTTAAAACTTTTGATTTTAAAAAGTATTTGTAGAAGTTGCTTTTTAACTATCGAAATTGGATGTGGGTAAGGATTATTTCGAAATATTTATATTACAAATACTGCACTGCATGTATTACAATGTTTGTTTGATATCAAAATATTTATTGAAAGAGATCAGTCGTTCTTTTTATATGCGTATCGTTTAATTAGAGAGAAAAATTACATACCGACTTAAGAAAATTGCTGATCATGTACAGTATATATGTGTATAACATACATTTCTAACTCTCCTATCATTTTAGTTTTCAACTTAATATGCATATATATATATATATTTGTTGACCGTAAAAAAATGTAACACCAGAAAAAAAAGAGATGAATAATATGAACGTCAAACTTAAAACGAAAGGAAAAAGATGCTGGGATATGTAAATTATTATCATTTAAGCACAATCAAACGAGGCGAGAGAGAAACTACATCTTTAGCTCTGCATAAAAGAAAAGACACGCAGCATTTCTCACGTTCAGAAAATTCATTATTTGAATATTGATCGTCTATGAGAAGATCTTGTTAAGTCTCGAATGTGAGATTGAGAAACGGCTACCAGCACGTGTCGGGATCGCGACCTATCGAGCGCGTGTTATCGTTTTGCAATATTTCTACTTACATTGGTCAAAATACAATGACTTCCATGAGAATATTAAACGATGGGCTCAAGAGGGTCATACTGAACAAATGTAAGATCTCTCAGCTTTTTTCTTGCCACCAACACCCGAGAAGGTAGGCACGTCTAATCGATCTCGTGGAACATCGTACAGTCATATAACGGACTTTGAATGAAGAAGTAGATTTATTTTCTACAAAAGTGTCTTCGCACAGACAGTGTGACGACGTCTGGAAAGCCATGGTAGCCAATTATGTGCGGTCCTCCCATGGCTCTGCAACATAAAAACACGTGGTGACAGTAGTGACAGTAGTGAGCCCAACAACAGAACTCGACAAAACAGTAGCACCCCGTCGTCTTTACAGACGATTTCCGGTTCTGATTAGGGCATCATGATGGATATACGGCAGTCTTCACCAAAGGACCCATTTCCTGCTAAAGAACTAGTGACGTCTCAACGGTCATGCAGTTTCGCGTGGCAAATTATACGAGACCGGACACTACGACGCTTATGTTCTAAGGCAAGTCAACCTTTGACCAACTTTATCCAGCCGACAGAGAGGTAATCGGCGCAGTCCCTACACCAATCTCCAGCTTCAAAGTCCTCCCCGTGAGGGCTGACTAGGACCAATAGCCGAATAGTAATCCCGGCCACGCACAAACCGAAGCGATTCTGCATCACGTGAGACTTGGAAGGGCGTGACGTATTCGATCTTTAAAGAGACACGAAAAGGGTAAACTCAGAGACTCTCGATACGATAAGAAGCTTCACAAACACCAGACATTTCTACAGGCTCCAATACTCTATGACGCTTCAACACTCTACGAGGCCATAGTATACTCCAACAAACTCTCTCACCGATCGACTTGGACTCAGACATACAACAATGACCTATCAAAGATCATACGTACAAGAATCCCAATGTCGTCTTAACGCAGCCTTTCACGGGAGTGATCCAGCCTTAACAGCGACACTCAACAGCGCTTCCCCTTAGCAACACCGTAGCAGTGATGACCTGCATCGTAGCAGATATATCCGTCTCTGGAGGCTCCGAGAAGAACGCATGTGGCCTACTTGCGTTCGATATCGTCATATGGGCCGTACATCCAGTGTGATAAATAAAGGCAGTCATTGGGTGCACGACATGAACATCTCTTGTTTGGCTCGTGAGTAATCTGAACAGCCAACGTTACATTTCTTCTTTAAGCTGATAGCTGTTCCTTATATTCTAGGCTTTACAGACCTCATCTTTCAACAAGATGACGTAATAACTCATGCATGTCCATTATGTCCTAATCTACATCGGACATATTATTACATAGAGAGTGAAATTCTTATTCTTTCAGTAGAAGAAGGTGTTTTTGAGATTTTACAGAGAATTCGGGTTAATAAATTTGCCTTTAATTTCGAGAATACACCTTAGCAGAATTTAAGTTTTTCCTTTCTGTGGAAAGGGATGCTTCTGTAACGAATTTAAGCGTGGTTATGCCAAATAAACAGTTGCAATTAACACAACTAATACATAAATTTTTATGTAACAAATTTACGGTTAGTTGTGAGTAATAGTCTCAATACTTTTCCTCTAAGTTATGTAAACAAGAAATTACGAAGATTTCTAAAGAGTATTTCACATTATTAAAAAAAGTAATAATATATACTCAAATTCTTATTAAACAATTCCGCACGCGTTAAAAATTTCATAAAATATATCAACGGCTCTGCGTAAGTTTATTATTTAAATTCTGTTTTCATTAAAACTGAAAAATATATTTCTAAAGTATTTAACAAACTTTGGAAAGCTTGATTTATTATTTATTTATGATAAAATATATAAAGCAGAGTAACAATATTCAAATAAAATTCTAGCCACATAAAGAGAGATTGAAATATTTTGATTCTTCTTAATGATGCACTATGTCTATATACTGATTTCGTTGCATTCAGTTTCTTTCTGTGTGATCAAATCTAGCATAAATTTCAATCTTACAGACACGGTATCTCGTCGTATTATTCAACATCGAAGCCTTTTTTCCTAAGAATGCCATTTAGAATTATTTTTACTCCACTCAGAAAGTCTTCTATTTCCAAAATCCCAGACAGCTTACATGAAGAGCTGCGTAAGTAGTTCAGAGTTGTATAAATTTCGGGATGAAAGTCGACACAATTGCGTCTCTGGATATATTTGTTGATATGTCGAGACAACTTTTGAATTTTCCTTAATGTGAACTTTGAATATATTTTATAACAAAAACTTAGAAAAGAATTTGATGAGATGTCGCAAAAATACAGGATTTAAATCTCTTTATATGAAGGCTTCTCTCTCTTCTAATTAAGTAACACTAACATAAAAAGTTTCTGTGTCATAAGTAAATTTCTTTCACTGTCCATTAGATTTTATTTGATAGTTATTTTTCAATTTCTACTATTATAGTTCACACTCTCTATATATTTATTTATTTTGGTGGAATTTTAGTCGTTAATAAAATACATTTTAAAGCGCCCAACTGAGCTGAAGTTTTATATACATGATTATTTTAGATGACAATACAATAATTTAATTATAATTAATAAAAATTAATTGATTAAAACTAATTATTTCAAGAAATACAAATACAGCCACGTTGGCGACTTTGCGACCCTTTTGACGACTTGTGTCAAAACTTGGAAAGGTTTTTTTCTCACGTTTTAAAGTATTCGGTTGAACCGACGTTTTATATACACGATTGTTTTGGATGACAATCCAATACTTTAATGATAATTAATAGAAATTAATTACCTCTTAATGTTGTGATTCTGCCCTATGTATATACATATTTATATTAATTGTAATTATTTAATAAAAAGTAGCTAAAAAAATTTTTTCTTTGTTGATCTAAGTTGGAATTGACTTACAATTTTTTTTATATATTACTTGTTTTTATTAACCTCGCAATCGATATCAAAGCGAGGACTGTTGGTGATGAATCTCTTAATTTTGAGCCTGACTCAAGTGATCATTTGGCATCATTTTGTATTATATAAACTACAGTCCACAAAAGGCTAATAATAACTAAATTGTACTCTTTAATCTGATTAATCTATAGTTAGAGTCTTATTCAATTCTTACTATCAGTTCACAGTCTCCCTATATATATTTATTTTTATATAAATATATATATCTTGTTCAAATTTTCAATCGTTAATAAAATACTTTTTATTCATTCAGTGAAGTTCAAATACATTTTTTAAACTTGTAGTGGAGAACACTTGATGTTAATACAAGTTTTTTTAAACATTAAAATTCATTAACTATACCATTCTACTATTAATTCATAATTATATATTAATTATTATTTAATTTATGAATAAATTGTAAAAAAAATAATAGTCCACCACCATATATAAAGATGAAAATTGCTTTTGTGTCCTGTAGCGCAATGGATAGCGCGTTGGACATGTAATCCAAAGGTCGTTGGTTCGAACCCTACCTGGGATGGCCTAATTTCTGAGAATATGATTTATGAATGAATAAATAGCAACAAAAATAACAGTCCAACACCATATATAAAAAGGAAAATTGCTCATTGTGTCCCTGTAGCACAATGGACAGCGCGTTGGACTTCTAATCCAAAGGTCGTGGAATTGAATCTCACCTGGGATGGCGTAATTTCTGTGAGAATGAGATTTCTTTTTCCTATACTATTTCAATAATTAAATTTAATTAATGAATAAATAGTAAACAAAAATCATAGTCCAACACCATATATAGAAAGGGAAATGGAAAATTTCTTTCTTTTTCAACACTTAATGTTGTGATTCTGTTAAATATATATATATATATATTTATATTAATTGTAGTTATTTAATAAAAAGTAACTAAAATAAAAAATTTCCTTTGTTGACCTAAGTAGAAATTGACTTAAACTTTTTTTTATATATTACTTGTTTTGAACAAAGTAATTCCTGTCACAAGAATTGTTACGAAAGTGATGATTGCGAACAATACAAAATCCTACAACGGTGTAAAGCGGGAGGTTTAAACTATTGCATGTGTAAATGACTGCTAGACGATATTTAATTAAACATAGCTTTTATTTGAAACATTATTAACAAGCTAAACTCGAAACAACGACAATCCTTAGACGACCGAGCTAGCTAACGGTAGCAATGAGTTCAACAAGCTTCGAGCGAAGGAATTTAGGTTTGCTGGCATAAGATAGCCAGGTGTAAAGTATTCCATCTCGTCCAGTTGCTGGTGCAAGCGAGAGTGGCATGCATCTCATAGATAAGGAACGTGAGCTATTCCAGGATTATTGACGATAGCCTTTATAAATTCGAACGTCGGTCCATGACGAGGATGGCACAGTTTACCGTTTACTAACGATTAACCCTTTATCTACCGCATTATGATTTACTGCAGTTTTTTTTCATACAATAGTTTTTTGATCACTACATTTAAAACTAAGGGATATACATAAACAAAACACTCAACTTTGGGAAATTTAATGTTAGAGCTAATTAATCCATTAAAGATATTCCACTTGTGACGGATCTGTACGGCACTTTATCACTAATACTCTTGGGGGTCTTTGGGGAATGTAAATTCGTGTATATTTTTTTTCCAACCAGCTTTAAAAGAAGAAACCGAGATATGCAAATTAGTGAAAGTATTTAAGGTAAGTTAGCAGGAGGAGGTTATATGCCAAGAGAAAGGTTGACTGAGTTCTAAGAAGATTCAAGTTGATTGGGCGATTAGCGTCTCGCCGATTATTAGGCAGCGATCTACAATTGGAGAATTTGATCGACCTGGAAAGTAAGGAAGTAAAAGGCAGGTGATATTTAAATTTAGATTATCAGATCATAAGAGTAAATATATGATAAAGTTAGTGGAAAGTTAATGAATGCTAGTAATTCAAATTGCGTGTATCTCTCGGTCCTCTTATTCCGGTATTCCCGTTCGATATTGAGTTTAATAATTGATAAGTATCATATTTCGTGATTTAATTTAATAGTAAGGGTCAATCCCATTGTCGTAGACATCTTGATAAATCTTTGTAATTAGATAATTGATAATTGATTCAAGTGAATAAACATAATTTGTTATTGTAAAAATGTCGTCTGGTTGTTCTTTGCCTCAATTCAATCTTAATGTCCAGGGTGGAATCCAGG
Organism: Trichonephila clavipes; assembly: GCA_019973935.1. Classification (NCBI taxonomy): domain Eukaryota; kingdom Metazoa; phylum Arthropoda; class Arachnida; order Araneae; family Nephilidae; genus Trichonephila; species Trichonephila clavipes. The sequence continues at coordinate 21,237 of BMAU01016786.1, read as the reverse complement.
AGGATTCCAATACACTGTAAAATTAATTATATACATTGTTCACTTAAAATAAAGAGTCAGATCGTTTTCTTAGGTCCTCATTAACATACAAAAATGTAAAACACTTAAATTTTGACATTAACTATTTTTTCGGGACAAAAATGATAATCTTTGCAGTCCGCTGAAAAGGCCGTTAGCTGAAAACGCAATTTCTGCTATAAATCTATTCGCCTTTCCCGCTAAAATACTCATCCTAGAATCTGTACTGCCATATATCTTAGAAGAGTGGATTTCAAAGAATATTCCTGCTAAGTATTGTCAGAATATTCGTAAAATTAGTTATTCAATGTTATTTTAAAGTGAGTGGTACTTATAAGTACCGTTGATAGATAAAGAGTTAAATTGCATTGATTAAAGGTTACTAAATCCCACGTTATATATTATGCAGCAAACTCTATTATTTCACAAGATAATTCTTTAATGGAACCTGGAATCCAACCTATTACATAACTTAAACATTATTGCATCCTAGAGATCTTAGAGACACCTTAGAAGTACCATGTGGCTCTGAGTATAAGTTTGAGAAACTTTGTTAAGTATTATATCATTATCACTTCAGAGTGATTCCATGTGATTGAATCTCAAAGTCTTCACTTGGAGTATATGAAAATTTAAAGAGTGGTGCTCAAGCATCGTTTTCGTCACATAACTGGTTCAAAATTGCGCCATCATTCGTTAATAGCTTTCGTAATTTTGTGAACGTTAATATGCAATCATTCATTCCAAAAATAAATTTATTTATCGGCTCTTTTAAATACAAGTGTTTAAGATCTTTCCGTTGTAAAAAAACGATATTATCGAGAGAGATAAGTACATAGTAGTTTTTTTCCCTCGAAATCCAGTTTCTATTCCATATGTTCTTTGAATATCGGTTATGAACAAAAAATTTGGTGGTCAAAAATTTTATTTTCAGAATTTCAAAACCTACCCATGCGGAAATGATGTCCGCTGGTATAGAGACGAAGGGGGAAATAAAATTTAAAAAATTATTCTTATGTTAAGTACTACCTCAAAATGAATGAAGTTTAGGTATTTCAGCATTTTTATGGAAAAAAGTCAAAGTAATTTTTAATAAATAAAGGAAATTTAGTACTTTTTAACGTTTATTGCTATGAGAGGACACTTACTAAATAGTTACAAGAAAAACATCAGGTACATGAAACAGATTATTTAGTATTAAATTTTAAAAAATTCCTCTTTCAAAAATGCTGTACTCGACAAAGCGGAAGACGGAAAGAATTTTGGATCAGACTCATCTGAAGGTGCGGGGAGAGAGAAAGAGTTGAGGGGGTTATGAAATGTGTTGCAAAATACACATTGTACTCGCTCTTCACTACTTAGTACTTATTTATCAATAATCATCATTTTTGATTTTTTTACATTGTAAAATATAATTTTATTTTCACTCTAAGGTCATCAAACCAAAATTTAATATTCTCCATGATTTTTTTTTTCTTTTTCAAAAATTCAAGATTATTTTTTCACCATAGTTAGGTTCCAATTAATAATACTTTTTCCCTCCATGTAACCGCGAACTTAATATATATATATATATATGTGTGTGTAGTATTGACCGATGGTGTAGTATTTTTGTTGGTTGTTTCTTAATAAACGGAGAACTTCTGATGAAACAACGAAGGCGTTACAACATCACAATAAGCATATGAGCACATAAAACACAAAGGCTAAAAGAGCTGCAGCTATTTATACATTTTCACGTCGACGAAGTAGAGATAAAGAGTCATGAGCACAAAAAACTTTCGCTTTGAGACGGGCAATGAAGGTCGCGTGACTCATATGTCACAAGAGTTGTCATTGGTTAAAACGGGCGGGAAAGAGATTTCTGATGTAATATTACTATTTGATTACGATTAAGATTAGGGCGTTTGTTTTGAACCAAATAATTAACTGGAGGGAATTATTACACACACACACACACACACACACATATATATATATATATATATATATATATATATATATATATATATATGTAAGGATAATTAAATTAGATTAAAAATTAAATTCCCTATCTAGCACTTGACTCATCTTTCTCAGTTCCCATCTTCAAGTATCAAACTAATCACCCATTTATTTCTTCCGAACATATGGCCTAGCCAATAAACATGTCTAATTCCAGATCGTTAGATTTAATTGTCAACATATGTCAGCATTAACTTGCAAGCACCCTCTTCAAAGCAGCGATACTTACCATATGTTTTTCAAGTGTTATCCACTTGAAACCACCACCATGGCGTGCTTTTTCCTCCCTGCTCTCGGTGTCAGAACAGATGTACAAATGAAAGAATAAAGGTCGTCTTTTCACTTTTCTAACTTTAATCTGATTCTGTCTTAAAAATCATGACATATATATGAAAGATCAAAAACAAGAAATTGTAAATAATAACAAAGAACACAGCTATTAACGTAATAAAATATAAAAGACAGGAAGATCGAATCAATAAAAGAAAAAAAAAACCTAACGAGTCAAAAAGCAATTTTTGACTTAGGACCGAATAAGTGAGGATAAATTAGTTTGCAGGCCACCTTCCCCCTTTGCAACTCGATAGGAAAAACCAAATAAGATAAATAGAAATTCAAAGAAAATAAAAACTCACATAAAGTATATGAGAAAGCAACCAACTACTATTCTACAAACAATTCTGCTAAAATCGAAAAGCAGAAAACTATAAAAAGAATTATCTAAGAAAAGGATTCTTTAACTTTTTTCAAGAGAGCCAAGAGTCTTGAAATTAATGGAAAGTTACTATTCATTGAGTTAAATGAAAATTATACATAAACGCATCCTTTAAATCAGCATGCAAAGATAGATGTCAAGAGAGATGACAATCATATTTGGTAGGCTATAATTTGGTTGGTTGTCAAAAATGTAGAAATTTTTAAATGTGTAAGATGTTCAAGATATGTACGTGTGGAAAGATGCAAACTGTGAGAAGAGAGTTATAATATAATCTTCACAGTAAGATCACTAGTATACTTATTATATATATATATGAAAGAAATATGCATTATATATCAAAAACAAGAAATAATAGATAATGAACACAACAAGAAATAGCGTAATAAAAATATAAAAGCTGAACATGAAGAACAAAAATTATAGAGAAATAAAAAAGAAACTACAAAAAAGAAGAACCTAGCGAGTCAGAAAGCAATTTCAGACTTAGGACCGAATAAGTGGGGGTTAAACTAGTTTGAAGGCGCCAACCTTCCGCCTTTGCAACTCGGTAGGAAAAACCAAATAAAAATAAAATAAACAAAAAAAGAGTATGTAAAAATTCAGAGAGTATGATAAAACCACTCACTACTATTATGTAACAAATTCTCCCAAACTCTTAATGCGGAAAAATCATAAAAATAATTACGTAAGAAAAGTAGAAAAATCCTAAAACAATTACATAAGAAAAGTATCTTTCAAAAAATAATTTAACAAAATTTCTTTACTCTTAGAGCTTTTACGAAGAGAATCAAGCGTCTTGACATCAATGAAAATCAATTATTCACTAAGTTAAAATTTCGAATATACACTCTGTAGCAAAAAAATTTATGCAGCCAGAAGAAATTGAGCTACATTCACGAAATTTGGTATGCATGTAGTGTATATGAAAAATAAACAAATGATTAAAAATTCAGAACAAATATCATTTTATTAAGCGGTTACAGCTTGCAAAAAAGGTTAAAAATCAGTAAAAGTAGTAAAGCCACCTCTGGCAGCTATACAAGCCGAAATTCGGCGTGGCATCGATTCAATTAGATCACTTATGACCCCTGTGGAAGATCCTGCCATAGTCTTTGCATCTGCGCAGTTAATTCTCCTGTATCTCGGAACGGCTGCAGTTGCCTTCCCAGCGCGTCCCAGACATGCTCTATTGGCGAAAGATCTGGTGACCTGGCAGGCCATTGTAGGACGTCATATCCTTGAAGACATTGTTGGGAGAAGTCGCGCAGTATGTGGACGAGCATTATCCTGTTGATAAAACACCTGGGCGACTTGATAGCATGGGTAGCACAATCGGCGTTAAAATATCGTCCACGTATCTGCAGCTGTCAAAGTGCCTTGAAGGACCACTAAAGATGATCGTGTGTCCCAAGAAATTGCTCCCCACACTGTCACACCTTGTGAAATTGCTGTATGCCGCTCGACAATAAATGCCGGATCGGACCGCTGGCCGGTGCGCCTCCAGACACGTGTGCGGTGGTCATCAGCATTGAGACTGAATCGGGATTCATCACTGAAGATGACACGTCTCCAGTCTGTCACACTCCAAGTTGCCCGAGGTCGGCAAAAATCCAGTCGACACTGCCTATGATGTGGGGTCAGTGGTAAGCGTCTTAGCGGACGTCGGCTCCTCAAGCCAACTTCGGTCAGTCGTCTCCTTATGGTTTCTCTTGATGGCACTGGATGTCTGGAAGGAGGTAAGTGGCGTTGAATCGATGCTAGCGACGTTGTTGGTGCCGAAGTGGCCACTCTTTTGATTGCACGATCCTCGCGATCATTTGTGTTCCTGGGACGTCCTGACCCTCCGCGACGGTACACTCTACCTTCTGTGATCCACTGTTGCCAACACCGAGCACTACCATATCGCTCCGACCGAGGTGGCGGCCGATACGTCTATTCGACCAACCTGCTTCTCTGAGGCCTATTATGCGGCCCCTATCAAAGTCCGTCAGCTGCTCGTACTGCCGCCGGTTACGTCTTAGAGGCATCCTAAGTCTCAATATCGTCTATCAAAGTCATCAGATTCGTTTGGATAGCCGTACGGCGCTCGTACTCATGCTTTTAAACTCTCCCAGTTGCGCAACTAATATGCGCATAGCACACTTTTAGCCTTGTCTCATTGGCTTCGAAATTTTAATCATTTGCATATCTCTTACCAGACTACATTCTTGCCGAGTTTCGTGATTGTAGCTTGATTTCTTCTGGGTGCATATATTTTTGCGACAGAGTGTACATAAACACATCTTTGGAGCTAACTTTTTTAAACCAGCCAGCAAAGACAGATATCAAAAAAGACGACAATCAAATATGGTAGAATTTGAATTGGTTGATTGACAAAAATGTAAATTTGCTAGGCTCTAATTTGGTTGGTTGTCAACAATGTATAGGATGTTCAAGATGTGTGTGGAAAATGTAAACTGTGATATGAGTGTTATCATATAATCTTCACAGCAAGACCACTAACATGCTGACTTTGAAATCCTATTGTTGTGTGGTGGTTTTGGAATTAAAAGTAGCAAGACGGTTAATGTATTTGTGATAAATATAAGTTCTTAAGAAATTTAAAGGGTATTCATGATCTAAACAACATTGAAAAAAATTTATATTATTGTATTTATCTATTTTGTGGGTAGTTAAGTTATCATTTCTAAATAAAAATTCAAATGATATTTCTGTAAATTGATTTATGCAAGTTACTATTCCATACAGGAATTTTAATTATATGGAACTTAAACGAATCTATTTTGTCAAAAATGTTACTGACTACATTATTGTTAATAAGATGCAAGTCTAAATCCAAGAATTCCACCATATTAGAGTTGAAGTTAGTTTTAAGGAGCTTGAGATAATCAGGGTAGAACGTAATATTTGGTTTGTATTCACTATTTTTACCAAAAATTATTAAATCATCTATATAACGATAAATCAAGTAGGAATCATTTACAACATGATCAATTTCAAAAAATGTAAATATAGGTTCGCTAAACAATTACTAGCTGAACCACCCTGAGGTAATCCTTTGATCTGTTTATAAAGATTCTGATCAAATGCAATGAAATTTTCCTCAATACGAGGTAAACAAGAACATCAAATTCCCCTTCCCATTAAAGTATACAATTCATATTTATCATAAATTAACTGTAGAACCTTAATCATATCGTCAATATCAATAGAATTAAAAAGGTCCTCGAAATCAAAGCCATGCATGGAAAAAATTAACATATCCTTAGTAAATCTAGCAATCTTTAAGCTATTTTTAATTATTGCCGTGTTTTGTAAGTTATCAATTATATTTTGAAGAAGAGATTGTAAGATCTTCCCAGACTTCGTGATATATGTATTGTATCCATTAGTGATTCTACAGAATTTTATAGGGCTTTTATGAAATTTTGGTGTTAAAAAATACTTGGATATTTAATATTATTTAGATGAACTACATTATTCAGTCTTTTGTTCAAAGCTAAAAGACGATTATCTTCTTCTCTATTATTATGAATTGATTTTTGAAATGAATTATTATTTAAAATGTGGTTTCTTAATATTTTACTGTAAAAGTATTTACAAATTATGGCATAATTAGCAGAGACCTTATCAACATATGTAATCACGAAGTCATTTTGGATATTTTCTATTGATAATTTAAGATCTTTATACATAATTTCATTTTCAACAGTGAAATCTAATTTCCGAATTTCTGTTGCTACATAAGATCTAAAAAATTGATTGAAATATATATATATATATATTGAATATATATATATATATTGAATATATATATATATATATATTGAATATATTGAATATATATATATATATATATATATATATATATATATATATATATATATATATATATATATATATATATATATATATATATATATATATATATATATATATATATATATTCAAACCATAAAACCTCTTCTCCATTTGAAGAATAAATGTACTAAAACTCCCTGCTCCCTCAATAGAATCATCCGAATGGGTCAGTGCAACTTAGTGGGTGGTTTACCCCACCCACTACATTTCATTTCCCTCAAGTACAGTAAGGAATAACAGCCACCTTCTCCACATATCCTGAGGGTTAGCTGAGCTATTGATCCGTACAAATTAATGAGCAATCTTCATCAGAATTTCACGAGAAACATCCCGTTTATATTTCTCTTACTGCGCTGGCGTGCCGGGAGTTCATCTCTCAGATTCTGAGAAGAATTTATATATTGTTGATGCAATCTTTGCCGCAATATTCTACATCTCTTAGGGAAATTGGAGGTTCGAGTTTTAAATAGGATATCTTAGGTAGAGAAATACGATTTATACCTTTGTGAAAATGTTCGCTTTAAAAGGTTGGTTATTTGTCTTCTAAATTACCTTTTAGCATTGGCATATAGAGTTAAATCAGCGATGGTGTGCTAGAAAGTAAAGAAAAATCAGAGAGGTTGATCGTAGGGAGAATTATGGTTGGAATTTTTATTGGATCGGAATGTATTTTCTTTCCACTCGTTATATCAGAGAATTTTTTTTCGAAGAGAGTTATTTCTTTGATAGAAAAAATAATAGAATAATCTTCAATTCAGTAATTTCGCTCTATGTACCCAAAGAAATTAATTACTAAAATGTATGGGACAGCTTGCAATAAAATTTGTAAATTACAGATAAATTAATTATAACACATACATTTTGCAGTTAATCTTCTAGAAGTATAAGGCCGCGTTGATTTTTAAGGAAGAATAATAGGCCTAAATACTCAATACAATCTTACTGTGTATGTATAATTCGAAATACCAATTATTAGTTACCAGAGAATAGATGTCTTTACTGAATTTTTTATGATTTTAATGTTCTTTCTAACTTTTATAGAGTTTCTAATTATTGTAGTCATTAAAAATTTTGAAAAAATGCTGTAATTTGTTCTTGTTTTTATTAATATCGTTTAAATGTTTCATAATACACAATCAGGAATGATATATTAATAAAACAAATAGTATATAAGAACACAAAACAAGAGATAACATCCCATAAATCGTTAATAATCGCATTCAATTAAGTGTTGTTGTCGTGTATTTTTATGAAATACGAGTGATGAACAGAAACATACGATACAACCAGAAGACATTTTTATTACAAATGATGATCCCAGCAAGGGTGAAGAACGGGTGCGCCGCTTTCTATTCGAGACGGGAATCCATTACAGGTGAAAGTCCGACTTCTTTCCCAGAAGAAGATACATCCATACCTTATTCGGGATTCGAACTCGATCCCACTTGGTTACAAGCCAAGGTTCATATCCACCATACTGGCTGGGCGGCATTCAATCAGTTAATCGTATAAATCAGGAATTGACTGAATTCGAGTCTTGAAATACGTCTTTTTATTTTGATAATCAAATTTACAATATTTTAAAGGGTAATGGATCATATAAACTGTTGCCATTACCAGAAAATTATAATATAATTAACTAAAAATTCCATGTATTGATTTACGTTACGCTAACGCTACACTCTTGTGCACTGATTCTCAACCATTGTGCCGCCACAATTTTTTAGAATTATTAATTATACTCTGAGAAAAAATAATAAAATTCAAAACCGAATATTTCGGAGTTTTACAAAAATAATTTAGGAGTATTCATGGTATATTTAATTTAGCCTTTCCTGGATAGATGGATATTAAAAAAAATTGATTGGATTCGTATTCCATTTGTGATAACGGATACATCTGTCTATCAATTAACTTTGAATGAGAAGGAAAAACTAATTTCGCTCTGCAATAATCGAGATTTCATTTTAAAACATTCGGAAAAGTTAATTAATTAATTTTGGTTTAAAATTAGAGGTGATTATCTCATAACAGCCAAAAAAAAATTTTAAAATACTTTAACAGTTTTCTGCATCTTATTTGCGCGAATACGAGTTTTCAGCATTAACAAATACAAAAATGAAAGAAAAAAAAGATCGAGACTTTTGCATATAGATGACAAAATAATATGGCATTGTCATTTTTACGACTAAATATAAGCGAAATTATCAAAAATTATCAAGCTCAAATTTCGCATTAAATGTATTCTTACAACTAATTTGTAATTAATTTATCAATAGACATTTATTGTCTTTTTGTCGTACATGTTTTATTTAACATTGAAAATTATTATCATAAACCGTTTCAAATAATGTATTGCAGAGAGGTAAAATTCTTGTAAATTTATTTTATTGTTAGTGTGCCGCTAAATTTTGAAATTATTAAGTGTACTGCAACACAAAAAAAAGGTTGAGAATCACTGCTCTAGTGCAATGTTAATTGAACTAAAATTAACTGTACCGATTTCAAATCATATTTTTCTTGAACACATGCGGATACAATTGACATTACTGAAATTCTTCTCATTAATTTCACTTCTCTTTGAATTTTGAGGTCACACACAAACAAATTTATAACAACTCTATTATTTATTTCATTTAACAATATTTGATGGAATGTGAATTATTTGTAACCATGAAATATTCAAAATTTCAAATTCATCTGGTATCTTATTGTTTCTGTTGGTATGTATGCAAATATTATTCACTCGATTTGTCTTTCAAATTAATGTATCTTTTAGGATTCATCATAAAATGAATTTTTTAAAGAAAAAATTGTTATTGAGGAAGAAAACTAGAGGGAGAAGCTATGAAATTCAGCGAAAATTGTTTAACTCGAAACTGAGAGGACTGAAATATTTTTTCGTATTAAAAGTATTTTGTGCTAAATTATATTGCAGAAAAAAATTGCACTTTCTCTCTCTCTCTCTCTTTCCCATTATTGTTGGTAAGTAGAGTTAACAATTCCAAAATCTTTTCAGATTTTCGTTTTCTTTTGTTTTTGATCAGTAACCTTAAGGCGACAGCTGAATCGGAGCTTCAATTTTTCTTTTAATTCTAATTTTCCTGCCACACTACATGAATATTCTTATATCCGGTGAATTTATTATTTTATTTGACAATCCTTCATAAATTCTTGAATCACTGGATTCGAAACTCCTCTATAAATCTTATCCGAAATCTGTTACATAAATTTCGGATAGAGAACTTATATATACAAAAATATATTACAGCAAAATGTATAAGGATTGCTTCAACACAGCGTCTTAAAATTTTGCCTTCTTCATCTGATTTAGCTTAACTTTTTTAAAAATATATTACTTGTTCAATGATTATACTATTTCAAAAAGAGTAAATTATAGAGAGAAATGTTAGGAATTATTATATGCTAGAGATATAAAAGAATTTATTTTATATTAAAGAGTTAAAAGACATTATTTTATTTAGAAGGATGAGAAGTATTATTTTTAGCAAACAAAAACGGAAATAAAATAAAGAAAGAAAACTCATTCTATTGAATTGCCGAAAAAGAAAATAAGATCAAATATGAATGGTTGAAAATATGCAGGTATTAAATATATGAAACCAAAGCTCCCGAGCTTTCATGAAAAGCAATATATAAATAAAATCTAGCATAAAATATAATTCACTGTGAAGTTTTCTGATTACATTTTTTTTATTCTTTAGAATATGAAATGAATTTGACAGTTAAATTACATTTGGCGAGAAATAGCCGACATTTATATTCTTTATCCGAATACTTGTGAAGAATGAAAAATGAGAACATTTATCAAAATCTACCGTGCAGACGATTTTGAAGCTGTGTTTTTAAAGAATTTCAAAATTCATTTTCAATATTTAAAACTTTTAACGTTCAGTACTTTTTTCACTTTGCGATTAACAAGAAATTAGTTTTATTTTTTGTACACATACAGTGGACCACAAAAGTGTTCATACACTTGTAATTTCCAATAAAATTTAACATTTTCGATTAATAAAAATTAATGTATCGGAATAGTAATTTTTTATGATATCCGCAACTTGTTCTTAATGGAATGACATAATTATTTTTTTAAAAATAGTGTAACTATTATTTTTTAAAATTAATAATCAGAAAGCTACTAAAAACTACTAATTTGGTATTTTTGATAATATTGTGAAACATGAGCTCTATTTAAATATTTCAAAGAGAAATTTTGAATAATTCGCCCAAAATTTGGTTATTGAAAGTGACTTCATTTTTTAACAAGATAATGACGCCAAGCGCATTGCTTTCAATATAGGCCGCTGGTGTCTGTATAACTGTCCCCAAATTCTGAAAACACCTCCTTAATCACTTAATTTGGCCCTGCAGAACATATTTGATGATAATTTGATTTAAGAAAAAAAAACATGACATATAAACGCATAATGTGAAGTAAAAACAATAATCACGGAAGAATGGAGGAAAATCGATGCAGAAATTACAAAAAATGATTAAATCTATTCCAAAACGTTTAAAATTTATTGTGAACACAAAAAGATATTCTAAGTACTAAATTAAGAAAGAAATATTCAAAGCTATGTTGAGATTTTTGTAAAATGTACGTAGACTTTTGTGCGTAATTTTTTGTAGCTTTTTAATTATTAATTTTTAAAAATAATAGTTATACGATTTTTAAAAAATTTATTGCGTCATTTGTTAAAAACAAGTTGTGGATATCAACTGATAAAAACTGATAAACTACAACTACTGATAAAAATTAACGTATCAGAATTGTAATTTTTATCAGTAGAAAACATTAAATTTTACAGGAAATAGCAAGCGTACTAATACTTTTGTGATCCACTGTATTTAGTTGCATATCTTCGATAAAGCAATCTTATAAGAATTTTATTCAAGACAATATTCCTCTTTTTTTCTTTACAAATTCTTTTTTACTTTGTAATAAAATTCATCGAATACTTAATTCTTTAAAATCCCTTGTTATTTTTAAATGGAATTAGGTTCTATAAATAGGATCTCATAGAATCTAAATGAAGCCCTAGCTAGACGAATTTAATTAAATTCCAAGATCTCCTGAACATTTATAAATTTGTCAGACGATTAAAAATAACCGTATTTAGTTTTCGACATAACTTTTATTCCATAATAATATACAGCGTAAGTTTTTGCTCTAAAATAAATATTATATGTAAAGTTGTTGTATATATATATATATAGATAGATAGATAAATACTTCACATATTTTATAATATATACTTAACTCCTATTTTTATCAAAAGTATTTTTATCTTTTAAACTGATATTTATAAGTATTACTACGAGTTATTACTATACTTTGTTATTACTTTCAAGATTATTTTTCTGTTCGTGAAAACTGTCTCGCTTGTTACTTAACATTTCGATATCTTACTACTTTTTAGTTTTCTTTGAAAAAAATCTCAATCGGAGTTTTAAGAAAGGAGCTTCTAAAGTTTTCTACACGAATTAGTATAAAACCTGGGTCTTTTGTTTTATAATCAGCTTTAACTTCTAATGTCTAAAATTAATGCCCTTGCGATATACTATAATAGATCGATATATTGGTGAATAATTTATCTTCTCTTCTTATTATGAATACATATTCTTGAAAGCTTTCTTTTCTTAAACATTAAAAAAGCATTTTTTATATAGTTTGTTTAAAATAAACAAATGAAAGTGAGGGAATATTTTAATCTATAATACTCTCTCTCTCTCTTCTCTATACAAATACTCAGAAGATTATCATCGCAATATTTTTGTGAATAAATACACTTCACACATAATACGATACGGGGGAAATAAAATAAAACCATCACATTAATAGGGGATTTGTTTATCATATATTCTTTACTCTATTGTGCCTTTTTTTTATTTATTTTTTATATTGAAAAGAGTACATTTCTACAAAATCTTTACAGTGTATTTTGCCCCATTTTGTATATATTTTAATATATATTTATTACATTTAATTGTTGTATTAAAAACTCTATACGAAATTATTCACCGTATATTAAAGCTTGAATTGATTCGTTCTGCAAAACGTAAAGTCATGAGAAAGCTTAGACCAGAATTTAGATTCTGAAATTTAAAAGGATATTCCGATATATGTCGATAAATTAATGTGCAGTGATTAAACAGAATAAAAATAAGCTTAAACCTAAGTATAAATCTGAATGCGTCTTTTGGTATAAAAACTCATATAAAACTTTGTAATAAGTCCGTCGTATATTATAAATTATAATCAGGCAAGTAATAAAGATTACTTTTTAACTCTTTCACGCCTATGGGAAACATTTTTCTTCGTTTTAAAATTGATGATTGTCGTATTTAATTATAAACTTATTTGCATTTTTCTACAGAATGTCAAAATAAACATATGCTGAATGCAATTGCGTAAACAAGGGGGGGAGAGAGAGAGAATTGTCCAATCAATTGGGTACCAATGAAAAAATATTCGCAGGCTATAATATATTTTTATTTCAGTTTATTGCGCCGTGTAATAACATTTTACCGTGTTTTGTCATATGTTTTATGTTATTAGTTAAAAGGAATTTTGTGCAGCAATAAAGGTTCTTTTGCACCAATGAAAATAAATTCATGACAGTGATGAATAATTCTATGGAAATAATTTTATTCCATTCTCATAAAATTTCCCAAAAAAACAACAAATTGTTACGTATTTTGCTTATGATTCTATTTTATGCCTGAACATACTAAAATAAACAGATGCACACTAAAATTACCCCTTAGTAACTTTATGGTCCATTAAGGGTTGATAAAAACTAGAGTTTTTTTTACACTATACTAATATTTGTAATTTATGTAAATGAAATCATTAATGAAATTTTTTATTTTAATTTATGTCACTAATAGTCCCAAATTAATATTGATATGACTAAAAATTAATTATTGTGGTACTACGAATCATTTTTATTACTAATATGACTCGCCATTATTATTTTTTTCTCCCAATGAGAATAGTGCATGAGTTAAAAATACAAAACGGAAAACGTCGTTAAGAAATTTAATATGTTAACAAAAACATTTAGAAGTTTCATTTATCACAGTATGCTAAGTGTACTATTATATTTCTTAGAGAATATTCCAGCATAAATGTTAAACTAGTCTACATGTTAAAATCTGTCGCATTTGATTTTAGCAAATAATATAGTTCAGAGTAAAGTTCACGTGTCTTACTTCTCACGCTATGACTTATAGTTAGTTCACTGTTATTTTTCCTTCTAAAGAAATCGATAAAGTGAAGTGAAAAAATACTATGAGGTATTGAGTTGTTTATTACTACTAAAAATAAAACATCAACATGGATAGTTCAACAAAAAGATTTCATAGCTTCTGTAATTAATTTCGATTTATCCGTTGTTAAAAGTCATATGCTTTTGTTGCTTTTCTGCTGATAAAAAATATTGATAATAAATGTGTTAATTAAAAAACGAATATTAATAATTGAACATAAAATTATGTTAAATGAAATAAAGCATGTTAATAAAATACACTCATGTCCATAAATTAAGGATAATGAAGTTCGGGCAAAGAAAGAGACAGAAGCAAAACAAATTTGACTTATTTGTAAAGTCTATTTATTAAACAAAAGGTAATAAGCAAAAAAAGATGCTATATGTTTGACATAATTAATGAAAATTGCGATTTTTACTCCCTGGAGCAAATTTCAAAAAAGAGACTATTTACAAAAAACAGTATAACATGGTTAGTATGATGGTTAATACGGAGTATGTCTCCCGGACGATGCAATACAGGCCTTACAACGCCTAGGCATGCTGAGTATCAAATTATCAATCTGATCTTGAAGAACATTACACCACTCATCAAGCAATGCCCTCCGAAGTTTCGGTAGACAGGTGGGAGGGGGATGACGGGCTGCAGTTCGTCGGCCAAGCATATCCCACACATGCTCTATTGAATTCAAGTCCGGTGAGTATGCTGGCCAATCCATACGGGTGATATTCTCCGATTGAAGGCATTCGTCTACAATGTTTGCACGGTGAGGACGGGCGTTGTCACCCATAAACAGAAATTCAGCACCCATGGCACCCCGAAACAAACGTACATGTTGTACCAGAATGACATCCCGATAGATGTGGCCTGTCATCGTTACACTCTGAACATGCAGGTCAATTCTGGAACCAAGAATAATTCCTCCCCAAACGAGCCATCCTGCACCACCGTAACGGTGTCGTTCAATGGTGTTCTCTTGGTGGTAACGGGTACCTGGCGCTCTCCATATTAAAGTCTAGTGAGAATCAGACTGCAAACTAAACCTGGACTCGTCGGAAAACATCATACAAGACCACTGTTGTGGTGTCCACAATGCATGCTCTCTACTCCAGGTTAATCGCAGGTGACAGTGAGTTGCGGTAAGTGAAACACATCTGACAGGCCTACGAGCATATAGACCAATGTGCCATAAGCGTCTGTACGCGGTCTGCTTTGAAACTGTCGTACCGGTAGGTGAAGAGAGCTGACGAGACAAGTCTGATGCTGTGCCTTCGTCTGTTTCTTTGGCAGTAACTGCCAAATAACGGTCCTCATTCGGCGTTGTAACTCGGGGGTGACCTGTGCTTTAACATCTACTCACATTACCATCATCTTGGAATCGTTGCCAAAGCCTGGAGATGACACTCTGGCCGATTCCAAGTTCCTCGGATACTTCCAGCTGGGTACGTCCACATTCCAGTCGTCCAATAATTCTACCACGTAAAAAATCATCCAAATGCTTCCTTTGTGCCATAACTATGCGGTTATTGCACTGAAAGGCTTTTAAAGCGCTTGTGAACAATTTTACTTCTTTGCCACCATTCCTTATATACCCCTTTCTTACACTCTCGTCATTGTGACGTACTATCCGCGCCATCTGGTGGTTTCCTGTAATTTGCATATTCTTCTTCAAGATGTGTGTGATAATTCTACTGGTGAAATTTTTATTTTAGAGTTCAATATCTGTGTGATTCTGAATTATCCTTAATTTATGGACATGAGTGTATCACGTTGAATTAACCCTTTGTATACATATCCAAAAAGATCAATCAATAAAGAGTCATCGTAATTTTATTTACGAAATACCTGAAAGGGACTATTTTTAAGGAAAAAAATGCCATTTTTATATGTTTCAGTGAATTTCTTGTGACCTCATTTGTGGAATAGTTTATTTTATCAAATAAAACATTACGTACATAGTGTCTTTTGAAAAAAATAATAATTAAACATCAGATATTTAAATTTGAAGTTTTATTTTATATCTTATTCCTGAAGCTGTAATTTTAGTGATTATTGTTGATTCATTTCTCTATAGTAGAAAATAGTAACTATATATATCCAATAACACAAATTCGAAATGTAAAATTGTAATTTGTACGAGAATTAATATACCTGAAATATAAATTTAAGACTCAAAATATATATCACTGTTGTTGGATAAAATTATGCGGAACGCTGATATTTAGAAGAAAATTGTCTTAAAAAAAATTATCTAAGATTGTATCACTTGTACGAAATATTTGCACATTAATTCTGTGTTATGGAGCAGAATATGGGAATGGTTTCGTCTTTTACTAATATTAGAGTTCTATATCATGTAGAAATGAAGTAATCAGTGCGATACTCGCGAAAAAAAATAATAAAAAAATTATATATAATTCCTATATATTGTTACAATATATATATAAATAATTTAACATAGATAAGCGAAATTAGAGTTAAAAACTAACTCGAAAATATATTAAACATTTAGTAAAAACAAATTTATAATAACTTCCATACATAATTTTTTTATATTTTTATTTAAAAAAAACATCTTTTGTTTTGTTTCATTTTAAATTTCCAAGTCTATCTATCATTTAAGGTATTCGACTGCGTTCGGAACCATGATTTTGCAAAGGCGTATAAATGGATAATATTTATGATATTTAGTGTCACTTAGATTAGAAAATGTATATAAAATTGTTTTAAGAATAGTATTACAATAAAAAATTATTTAAGTACAGTATTTTGACAAAAAATGAACATAAAACGACCCATTTTCAAAATATTCTCCTTTTGTGAAGAATGCTTCTATTATAATAATATTTCGCCTATATATAGCTCAGACCTCTGTACAGAGGCTGAACTAGAATTTTTAAAATGTATAACTTAGAAGTGGGTTTATCCATGTTTTACGACATCTGAGGGGAGAAATTTTAAGAAAAAAACGCTGATAATTACTTCAATCGGTAGTACCTCTGAAAATAATGTGAATTTTTTTAAATTGTAGTTGAGCCTCTGTACAGAGGTTTGAGCTATATACAGGCAAAATATTGTTGTAATATAAGCATTTTTCACAAAAGGAGAACATTATGAAATAAGATTATTCTAAGTTAATTTTTTTGCCGAAATATTGTATTTAAATAATTTTTTTTGTCCAAATGTTCTTAAAACAATTTTATACATGTAATCTAATCTAAGTGATGCTAAATATCATGAAAATTATCCACTTATGCGCTTTTTTAAAATCGCGGTTTCGAACGAAGTCGGATACCTTAAATGCTCAAAACTAAATTCCTCTGAATTTATAGATTTGAGAAAAGCCTGCTTTCAGACAGATACTTTTTCTAAGGATGGAAAACCACGACGTATTTCGAACATTTTTCGGAATACTTCCGGTTATTTTCCTAAGGTTACCATCTTTACGAAAACGAAATTCCATATTTATCTTGAATAACATTAAATACACGAGAAATTTATCTTACTCATGAACATCTTTTAAGTGTAATGGTCCTGAAAAAATAATAGAGTAAAAATTTCCAAATGGTAAAAAAAATGATATACAAGTAAAGTAATTAGTACCAGAATCATAAATAGAAAATTTTAAAAATCTTTGAATCTCCCCCTTAAAAAATCTTAATGATCAAATTTCAAAAAAAAAACTGGAGAGAAGATTATTTATTTCTATGACAAGATATAAGTCTCTTTTGCTATTCCACCAAACATTTTAATTATATTATTTTTAAAATCTATCTATCGAAAATGACTTGCTAATTTAAGAAGTTTAAGTTTCATCTCACGAGGGTATAAAGCTTAGTATAACAAACTCAGTTTTTACTAAACGGGAAAAATATTTGTAAAATGAAACCAAAATAATCATATGAGATATGACTTCGTTAAAGTAAAAATTGAAATCCTTAAATTATACAAATTTCAATATAATAAATAAGACTTTCTGGGTGGAGAACTAAGTAAAAAAAAACAAATTTAAAAATCGCTTTAAAAATATCAATTGTTCTATTTTGAATGGAAATTAAGTAAGAAATACGTTAATTGTGTGATGCAATTTTTTATTCGACTATCAAAATTATGGAAACGAAACTTCAAGAAAAATTTGAGAAATCTAGTTAAAATCATTCCGTCTATTAAATTTAGCAAATTAAAAACATGTAAATTTTTTAGAAAATATAATGGAAAAATATTAAATACGAAATTGATATACAGTTTTATTTTGTTTGTATTAAGTTATAAATTTCCAAACGGAAATGCACTACTATTGAATCATTTATTATTTTGAAGATTGTTTCAATATTTTGGGCATTTTATTATTGCCAAATCTTATTTATATATGTAAGTATCATTTATTTATGTACACACCTACATATGCATATGCATATCAGTTATTTACGTATATATATTTTATACTGAGTACGCTCAATTGAGTCGGAAAAAATGTGATAGTTCATAAAAAATAGAAAGAATTGTGAAATCAATCAATTCAATCTTCGTGTCAGCACTAAAATAGGAGTGAATAAGATTTTTATTCCCACATAGAGAGAAAAAGATATATTCTAGAATTATATTTTTTCCATTTATATTTATTAGTGAATTGTGGAAATTGGTTATAATTTTTAAGCAAAATAAATGCCAAAAAATTCCTAAAGCTCTTCTAAATATTTTCTTCCTTTTCTAATTGTTCTTTCCTAGTAATTGTTGATTGTTATACAATTATTGTAGGAGTTGTGCAGTTTTACTCTTTATTACAAAATTCTTGAGATTAAGTAAATTTTCAGAATTTTTATCTCTATTTTACTGTAATTATATTACTAGATTTACAATACATTCGAGTCCACTTTGAATATATTCTTATATAACAAAGAATAATGGATGCATAGGTTGTTGCACGGTGAAAAAAATCCTACTTTTCACTTTTAACTGAATTTTAAAATCAAGTTTAATTGTTTAGTTATTTTGTTTGATTATTTACTTTACGATGATTTCATTATTTAACTTCATTTGTTCTTGTATTTTTTCTTTACATTTGTTTAATTATTTGATTACTTAATTTATCAATCAGATATACGTTGTCGAATTGAAAAATTAAAAATGTTTAAAGTCATACAATTTTCCGTTATGCCTATATTTTCAATAAATCTTCAAGAAGCAGTATGTTAGGTGCTTAGTTTATGGCTATGTATTATTTTATTTATATAATTTTAAAATACACATTAATAATCGATTCATACATTAGTAAGAATTTAATATATTACTAATAAAAAAGTAAAGGTTTCAAAATTTATAAGCGTAATTTTTTAACTTTTGTTAAAATAGTAAACAGGTTCGTTCAAATACATTTTTTAAAAGTCTGTGTATCAAATTATTATTAAATATTTATAACTCATTAGTGTGATTTTTCAGTGCTTGTTCTATAAAAATTCTACTGTAAAAAAAGTTAATTCTAATAATACAACCTTAGCTACTATCTAATAAGATTGGAGGAAAATCGTTATAATATGACATAGTCCAAATAAGTTCATTAGTTATATCAGTTTTTAAAGTATTTCTCTTCATACCAGAAAATACTGCTGTTCTTTTTTCTTGTTTAAAACATATTATTTAATGAAATAGCGTACTTAATTCGGTACAAAGAAAAGTTTATTAAAAATAACATCATTGGCTTATTAAATTTTACGAAAAATTTTTTTAAACTATAAAATACATTATTATCTCAAATTAGAGATTGTCAATGAGATGAGAGAGTTTCGTAAATTCTTTACTTTTAAACGATACTACAATTCAAACCAAGAAATTAGAATAATACCTTTTTTTTCCTTCTTTTTATAAAAAGAATTTATTATCACACGTTTACGAAAATATACCGCTCGCTTTTGCTTTTTCTGTACCTAAATTTGAAAATGCAAGAAATTTAACATGTGATAAAAATTAAACATTTGATGACCATTCACCAAACGTATCACTTACATAAACAAAAACTGATATCAACATAATTAGCATCATACCACAAGTCCATTAGTGCATATTCCAGCAATATCATCTGCCAACATTCACACTCGCATCCAAACCACACAAACTAGCCATGCCAGACACAGAACAAAATTACTTTAATGAATAATTAACTTACCCCATTTGATCATGAGCGCCTGTCATTATGAGAACAAAGTGGGAATTATTCCTCCTCTCTAGAAAAAAGGAGATTCCAAATACTTCCTTCCTCCTTAATTTAAGAGTCCTTTATTTTAAACCAAAATCAACTGATAGCCTGTCTCTATCTTTACTCTACAAGCAGAATGAGCGATGTGTACCGAGTCCTTCAGCGGTGCTCGGTACAAAGCTGTATCGGTGTGTTCTCTACTTGAAGATGGGAATGTCACTGATATATTTCCAAGACGCGCCGGGCTCCTGGTAGGGACACTCCTGGCCGATAGATGGAGCTTCTACAAACTCTTCTTCCATTGGCTCTAGGCACGTGGGTGCATTGTGCGTTCGTGCGTTCGTTGCACAAGGTGTCACGCGATACAAAGACAGGGTTAAAAATGTGAAAGTTGATCAATGCTTCAAACAGCCCAATCGCACTTAAAAGAGATCTGTATCTATAAATGATAGGAAAGCGCCTTTGGGGACGCTGTGGCCAAGAGTTTGGTAGGGATGTGATAATTTTTTCCCCTTCTATGTCTTTTCTTTTGTGGAGATTTAAAAAATAAAAGAAAGTTTAAGCGAGAGAAAGATGTTTTATTTTTCACCAAAGAAGCGGGACATAATTTGCCTTCGAAGTAATTGTGCTGTGGTTCTTTCGTCTGTTTTTCTGGAATATTATAGAGAAAGAGAGGAATGTGCGTGCGAAAGAAATTTTAGTATACAGAGAGGAGAAAATATATGTATAATATATATTATAAAACAAGGGTGAACAACTCAAATGACCTTGCGGCCCACTTCGGGAAAACATTATAATTCCGCGGGCTGCATATAGAAATATATCTTGAAATTAGATTTGGACCCATTACAAACATTTATTGGATGGAAAATTTAAAATGGAATGAATTATTATTATTGTTTTCATTATATTTTCCATGCATACAAATATAGATAATATAACAATAATAATGCAATGATAAAAAATGTTTAATTTATTTAATTAGGGACATATTTGTTTCTCAACTCTTTCGCTTAGTTTTTGCACATCGTCCTTGGTGTTGCAGGTTTCGTCCGATAAGTTTAAGCGCGATTTATGTTTGATAAATTTCGTTTTCGTAAAGAACGATTCACAGTATTATAAGTTGAAAAGAAACTACAGGAATCAA
>BMAU01016783.1:0-121636 GCA_019973935.1 Trichonephila clavipes | reverse complement strand
TTGTAACGTGCATGTGGTTCGATTATATCACGATTAAAATATATTTAGTAGTGTACGCAGCCATTTTGGAACGACCAATTACACTGGTGTGCAAAAATTAAGGACGAAGTCGAAAAATTAGCATATCAGCTGAACGAAGAGGCAGAGCGGACAGAAAGACCAATCAGGAGATTAAGTAAGGTGATGTACGGTAGCACATCCGCAGATATGCAGGTAGACGTAATGGGGGAGTGTCTGAGTAGTATAAAGCATGTTGCCGGTGTAAGATCAGTATTTCTGGCAAAGAGATTGCACGCCGTATAGCAGTTAAAATCACTCCGAGTTGCTGCCTCAGCTAGAAATGGCGAATAATCAATCTGTTAGACGACATCTGGATAATTTTACTCGAGGTCGAATCATTGGGAAGTTGGAGGAAGGCCGCAGTGTGACAAGTGGGGCTGCAGAGTTCGGAATTGCTACCAGCATCGTTTCACGACTTTGGAGACAATTTCAAACTACAGGAACAGCTATCCGGGGGTTCAGTAGGGGTCGTCCACGAGGAACCACACCCGCAGATGACCGGTACATTGTCTTACAGGCCAGAAGAAAGAGGCGGCAGACAGCGGGAGAAATCGCTAGACACACGACACAGGCGACTGGACGACCGATATCGCGTTTTACCGTGGCCAGAAGACTGTACGGTGGTGGTCTGTTTGCACGACGCCCTGTACGGTGTGTACCTTTAACGCCTGCCCATCGGAGAAGGCGTTCTCTGTGGTGCCGGGAACATCGAAATTGGAGAGACAATGAATGGGGACGAGTACTTTTTACAGATGAGAGCAGATTCAGTTTGAATAGCAATTCTCATCGCTTACTCATCCGGAGAGAGCGGGGAAGCCGCAATCATCCCTCGAACATCATTGAAAGGGACAGGTATGGAGGTCGCGGTGTTCTCGTTTGGGAGGCATCATGCTTGGTAGTCGTACAGACCTTCACATCTTCGACGCAGGTTCAGTCAACGGGACCCGTTATTGTAACGAGATTCTTCTTCCATATGTGCGTCTTTTTAGAGGCGCTATGGGTCTGCAGTTCCTTTTCATGGATGACAATGCACCATGTCATTGCAAAGTAGCTGCCGAACAGCTCTTAGAGAGTGAGGATATTGAATGTATGGATTGGCCGGCACGATCTCCGGATCTCAATCCCATCGAGCATGTAAGGGATTTTCTAGGCAGCCGCTTGGTAGCTCGCACCTTACCATCAGTAATGATTCGGGAGCTTCTATTGGCGCTGCAAGACGAATGGGCAGCAATGCCTCAACAACTCATTGACACCCTCATTCTCACTATGGGCAGACGCTGTGAAATCTGCCTAGCAGTCAGGGGAGATCATATCCCCTACTAAAGACCGGATGTTTCTTGCTGGACACCCATCACAGGGATGTTTCGGCCTTCAGTCGCATTGCGCTCCATGCTACTTTTTCAATAAAGCTTCTTTTTATCCCTCTGATTTCTCTTTTAGTAAGTGTTACTTACATTACACATGTCCTTACGCATTGGGGATCTTACGGTATTAAATGTGTTGATTTGAAAAGCTTTTGTACAAAGTTATATTGAAAAAACCGCCTCGTCCTTAATTTTTGCACACCAGTGTATTGCATTGAAGATATCTTCTTGGTAAAAATATCGTAAAAGCAATCTTTACGATAAGTTATTTTGCGATAAATACTAAAAATTCGCTGTAGCAATCCTGCTACAGTGTGTTAATTCTAGTGATGATTTCTTCAAATTCGCGGTATCAATCCTGCTACAGTGTGGTAAGTGTTTTTTTTTTGAAGAAAAAAAAAGGAATAGCAACTCTGCTACATTTTTATTTACTGTGTCAGAACACCTGATTTATACTAAATTCATCATTACACATGAATACTGATTTCGATAATCATTTTGCTTGATATTTTATAGAATTTCAAATTGAATTTGTGTAGCATTACACAATTTTATTTGCATAGTCTTATTTTATTATTTTATTTCATTGGTGTTTTTGTATTCTTATGCAATGATAATTCTTAATTTTGCCTTCAATTAATTTATTTCTTGTGAGATAACGTTTCCTGTTTAATATTTTGTGAATTGCACAGTAATAATTATTATTTTGCTTGATATGTTACTGATTTCCTATTGAATTTAGGTAGCATTACATGCCTGATTATTTTAGTTTTGTTTAGTATTCTCATTGCATTGAATCTTTTGTATCATTGCAACTAATAATTCCTAAATTTTCTTTATATTATTTTATTATTTGAATTAATGTTACTTGTTGGTATTTTGAATAGGTTATTAATTTATTTACCCATTTTAGTTGTTGTTTGAAGTGCATAGTAATCTAAAAGGTTTTAAAGCTAGTCACATTTTAAATTGTATTCCCATATCTGTAAGAGCTTTGGTGGACAATCAGGCTCTGACCTTAGTTATTTATTTTATTTATTTGCAACTCTTAAATTTCTAAGTCATGTCATTTCTGGGAAAAGGGAAAAAACTGATCTCATTAAGCTTGCTATTGAGTTAGGTGAATGTGAGTCGGATAGGGAAGAGCTAAAAATAATTGAATTAAGGGCAAACATTTTAACAAATGATGATTATAAGGAAGACCCTGAATTTGTGAAATGTATCTTTGAGGGAAATGTAGCAAATAGGATAGACGAGGAAACCGAACAAAATGAGAAAACACTGCATGAATTTGAGCTGCAGAAAATACGACTGCAAAATGACTCAAAGAGTCGTAGGTCCACAAACTCTACCCCAAATAAAAATTGAATTAAATAAGTTGCTACTAACATTCAATCCTGAAGTTGATAACATGGACTTGTTTCTCACATTATTCGAACAGCAAATGAAGCTTTTGGATCTTGGTGAAGATCTGTGGGTACCCTATATATCTCATTGGTGCTCTACCTAGTGATGTAACCTCAATCATTGCCCGTGCGCCTGAGGAGAAATGCAGGGATTATTCCTACATTCAAGGAATGCTTCTGCAACGATTCAATTTTACAGCAGAAAAATTCCGGGAGCTGTTTTCATGTCACAGAAAAAGCCCAAATGGGACGTGGTAGGATTATTATTTTGAAATCCAAGCATATTTTGAAGGTTGGCTCAATGAGCTTAAAAATGATTCATGTGACGGAAGAATTTGATGATTTCCAATCAAAAATGAAAAATAGATAATCTCCAGAGTGTAAGGAACATTACCTGGATATCTGGGAAGAACTTATCTCTCCTTAAATGTTAGCAGATAAACTGGAAGCTTTTGACAACTTTCGGCGTTCCCTTACCAGTGGACCTAGGAGACACATGAAGGCAAGTGAAACCGTAAATGATGAAAGACCGGTATCATTCAGAAAACCTGAACGCCTTCCTAAAAGAGAATATTCCCATCAGGTTTCAAATGAAAGATCCCCTCTCAGATGATATGGCTGTGGGAAACAAGGAGTGATAAAGTCTAGGTACCCTACCTGTAACCCCAACTCCTCACAAAGAACTGACGTAGCAACCAATCGCATCAATGCTTACACAGCTCAGACCAGAAGCCCTCGATTGACCCTAATCGACATAACTTTCTGTGGAATAAAAGGACGTGTATGTGCAGACACAGGATCTTCACATTCATGTGCTGGGGAAAGGATGTACCAGCTATTTAAGGATAAGGGACTCCTCTTCTAGGGAATCACATTAGCAATGAGCTTAGCAGATGGTCAACAGACCACAGGTGAGGCCCTCACAACCCATGTAATGGTAGAAATTGAGGGGAGATCAGTCTTGACCAAATTCATAATTCTCCCAAAGTCAAAGGGAAATAGAATACTTCTAAGAACAGATTTCCTTATTTCTGCTGGTTTGGTTCTAGATGTGAAGAATACTTGTTGGTACTTCTGGGAAAATCCTACCCACAAGTACCCATTTGGCTAAGAATTGGACACCAAGTCCATAGCTGACAAGATGTCCAGTAACAGCTGCCAATTAAGAGAGGGGGAAGGTTGAGTTTAACCTCTGTCCAGAAGGAGAAACTTAACTTCCAGTTGGAATCCTTCCAAAATATCTTCGAATCAGAGGGAGAAGCAACAACTATCTTAGAGCACCACACCTCTGATTTAATTCCTTATAATAATGACAGAATAAAACCCCTCATTCCTCTTCGTAAACGTGGATGTCCACCAAAGGTCCAACAGACTCCTGGTTCCTCGTCGGGACGCCGTCGCAACCAGAGGGGGAGGATGTAACAAATGGTAATATTTATTGAAATTACCGCCAGATGGCGCAACCAGAGATTACTAGTTCAGCTTCTCCCTGGCGGGAAACCTGGAAAAATATTGATTAAGACGGTGAAACTGCTAGTGTACGCATCGCGCGGGAAATCGTTCCCCACCTGTTCCTGCATTTTATATAATTAATTTGGAGCTGCTTAAATGTACCTGTGTGCAGTAAATAAATTGTATTTAGCCCTGAGGTGAATAAATTTCATCAAATGATTTATCCATTCATCCCATCGTATTAAAATTGTAATTAAATTACAGCATTATCATCCAAAATACTCATGTATATAAAATTTCAGCTCAATTGAGCGCTTTATAATGTATTTTATTAAATATTGAAAATTCCGTTAAGATAAATAAATAGATATTTAGAGATATATATGTATATATGATGGGAAAAATGAATGGAATTTCTCAGAGCAATTTGCATACTGTGTAAACAAACACATAACATGCATGATGTAAGACGCGTTTTTTTCTTAAATTTTTAAAATGGGTTGAAGTAACTCACTCTCTAGGTAATATTATTTTATCGTGCGAGATAGAAAACTGTTTTTACTAAAATTTCATTTGCTTATAAGAAATAATTATTTAGAAACGGGAAGAAGATATATACATATCCTAGTAAAACTTTCCAGGCTTTCTTATAAAAATGATAGTCAAAGAAAAAAATATTATAATATTGCGTAGCCATTTTAAAGTAAAGTCAAGCGTATGAAGTCTTCCTTCTCTAATTCGTTGAATATCAAATAATACAGATATTTCTTTTATGAAAAAACAGTTTTTATTCCCATTAAGGTATCCGACTACGTTCGGAACCTTGCTTTTGCAAAAGCGTATAAATGGATAATATTTATGATATTTAGTGTCACTTAGATTAGAAAATTGTTTTAAGAATAGTATTAAAATAAAAATATATATTTAAGTTAGGTATATTTTGACAAAAAATGAACATAACACATGACCCATTCTCAAAATATTCTCTTTTTGTGAAAATAATACACTGCTCAAAACAATTAAAGGATATTGTAAGTTTCAAATAAAATAAAGATATAAGCGAAATTTTCTTTGCCGAAAATGGAAGAAGAGAATCACAAATGCAAATTTTTTCTGATTTTCAAACTGTGGAGTATGCTAATTTTGAGTTCGACGTCAAAAACGTCGCTTCAGTGGCAGCGAATAAAATTTGACTTTCAACTGAAATGAAGACAAGGATGATCGGAATTCAGTGACTGATTTGTTTCAATGAGTGTGATGTCTCAGCGAAGTCATTTAACCTCATCAGAAGCATGGAGAGTTGTTGGTAGGTTAGAAGGGGGACAAACTCAAGCCGAAGTAGCGCAAGCCATTGGAGTGTCACAAAGTGTGATTTCCAGGATCTGGAACCGTTTTTTGGAGACTGGAAGTGCAGGCTGTAGACCAGGACAAGGTCGTAGGCGGGCAACAACACCCAATGAAGATCCGTTATTTAGTGTTAACTGCTCGGAGACACCGAAATATGAACGCTACTCTTCTCCAACAACACCTTCGCTCGGCTACTGGCACCACGGTTTCAACTCAGACTGCCCGAAACCGGCTCCATGCTGTAGGTATGTATGCTCGCCGACCGATGGTATGTGTTAGACTAACATCAAGGCATCTTCGCGACAGCAGGGAGTGTGCAACAGAGCATGTGAACTGGAGGAGAAATGAATGGAGCAATGTTCTTCTTTCTGACGAGTTCCGTTTTTCTGTTCATCCGGATAATAGGCGTATTTTCATCTGGAGGGACCGTGGCAGTAGGAATAATCCTGTGTTCGTGCACGAAAGTGTCAGATTTGGCGGTGGGGGAGTGTTGGTGTATGGTGGCATCTCCATTGACGGACGCACATACCTCTACATCATTCGAGATGGACCTCTGACTGCTCACCGATATAGGGATGAGATCCTCAGATCTACTGTAGTCCCTTACGCTGCAGCAATTGGAGATGACTTTATTTTAATGGATGATAACTGCAGGGGCCACATCGTGCTAACCTGGTGGATGATTTCCTTTTCGAGGAAGGAATCGTACGAATGGAATGGCCAGCGTGTTCTCCAGACATGAATCCAATAGATCACGTTTGGGACGCTCTAGGAACACGAGTTGCTGGCCGCCAACCACCCCCACACACTCTGGAAGAACTGAAAAGAGCTCTTCTGGAAGAGTGGGACAGAATACCCCAACTAGTGATTAATAATCTCATTGACTCCATGTGTCAAAGGTGCTAAACGTTGCTGGCCGTCCGTGGAAACCATACGCAATACTGAAAATGATTTCCTTTGAAGAAAACACCTTTTCTACTTATTTTTTCTCATTTGCTCAAATTGTTTTTTTTCCCTTGTGTACACAAATGCACAATAAAATGCATTTTTTTCCTGCCAAACATGTGTAATTTATTCTCATATAACCTACTACGTCTGTCGACCACGTAAATATCACGAAAATTATCCATTTATGCCTTTTTTAAAAATCACGTTTCCGAACGTAATCGGATACCTTAACTACATTTCAAAATGTTCATATTTTGATCTAATATAGATTAAATCAATCTGTACAGATCAAGTTTATTTCGATTAATATTTTTAATTATATTAAGATCGATGCAGTTACCAAAAGGCTTGAAGGAGAGAAGCTAAACATGTTAATTAATATGATGTTCTTTTAAATGCAGACATTTTATAAGCTTCCCCACCAATGATTTATTCATTGTTATGAATCTTTCACACGTATATATTTTTGTTTATTAGTCTTATTGTACTTTTCATTTCTATGCATTAGTTGAATAGCTAAAATCCTAAGTGCGCATCTCTCTGAATTAGTTCAAAATCGCGTTCGCTCCTTGAAGATACAATTTCAATTATTTTTCAGCACCATAAAATCAGTGATATGTTTTTATAACGAATGGAGGTTGGTCAGTTTTTTGTAAGCATCACGATAGTCATATATGCTTGATCAAAGATCTGTTTTGTATTTCAAACTCCTTTCGGAATTGGTATTCATTTTAAAAAAATGTTTTGCCAATTTGTTGGAAAAAGCTGGATTTTTACATATATTTTATCTGCTGCCAAAGAATGTAGTTCTTCTTGCCCATTTTCATAATATATCAAATTATTGATAACGTCACTGTCATTGAAAGTTGCTTCTTGAGTTAAGTACAAGGTGCTGGCGTGTTGAGAGTTCTAGATAACAAATTAACATGAATTGCCGGAGACTTAATAACAAATAAACACAGCGTCTGGAAGTGCAATTAATTGTATTGAAAGAAAACAATACAGTGGGGTCAATCCGTTGAAATTTATACACCGCATAAAGAAAGATCCCACAAAAAAAGGACCGCAGGAAACAGGTTCCACTGTGTAGATTTTTATTTAAATATTTGAATCAACATTATTTTCAATTTAGCATATGCAATGTAATATAACGATATGAAATTTAATACAAAAAATTAGTTTGGATTAAGTAAATTTTATGCAATCCTATACATATATACAGGGTGGCCATAACTAAAGTGCAAGCGTTCCATTGTTGCTGTAGAGAAATCCACAGGGAATATTCCAGTGAAATTTGGTATCTACATGTTTCAGAACTTGCGCAAATCAAACATGTAAAAAAATCGCCTTTTTTATCCAATTGATGGCACTGTACCGTATTTCAATGTTACTAGATGGCATATACAAATTCCAAAACTTTAGACAGAACATAATGGCATTCTAAGAGGCATATAAAAATATACAAAATCACTTACAATTTATCAAAATTCTATAGAATTCGCTCTTCAGTAGTTAAATTCTTACAGCATTAAGTAATAAAAAAGTAACGTAAATTAAGATCCATAAAGACGCTTTGGAAACAATTAAACCATTATTTATTCAATGAAATTATTGCATTATGTGCTTAATATGCGAACCGCCAGATTCAACGAAATGCTGAAAAAAAATGAAACAGCATGGCCCACCGTCGCATTAAAAACTCTGTTTTAATATACCTCACGTGTCTTGTTATGATAGATTACATTTCGGTCACAAAAGCATTTTGCGATCTATAAACCATATCTTTCAGATGTCCTCCCAGATAAAAAATCTCAAGAATTAAGGTCCGATGAATGTGATGGCCAAGAATTTTCGAAACCTCTGCTTATGACTTGGTCTCTGTCAAAAATGTAGCAACATTTTAACAGGTTTAGCGAATGAGGGGATGTTCCTTCCTATATAAATACCGTGGTTAATAAACAATGTCTCTCTTGCAATGTAGGAATAAATTGTTCTCTCAACGTTGCTACTCAATGTGGTCTTGTATTTATGCTGTTCGATTCGCTTAAAATTTGCATATATACCATCGATAAGCATTGAAACACGACGCATGGCGATTTTTTTTGTCTTTTTTGCAAATTTGACTTGCGCATGTTCTGAAACGTGTAGATACCAAATTTCACTGGAATATTCCCCGGTAGTTTTTTCTCAAGACCCTATTGAGCACTTGCAGTTTAATTATGGCCACTCTCTATATATATGTAATAATTCCCCAAAATTTATTTTTAACAGCTTCTGATTTATCTATGGTTTCTTCCTTCAGAACCCACTTTTAAATTATAACCAAGATACCCACCTAGTGGGAATCTTTTGAATTACATCCATCCACTCACCTAAATTATGTAATTTGAGCTTTCTTTAAATACCAAGGTCTCTGGAAATTCCGACTTTTCTGTCTTTTTCCTTAAACATGAAGTTGGCTGCAGCGCTATGTGTCTTTGTTTTCTTTGTTCTGGGGTGTGTTGTTTTATTTTTTTAATGTGTATGCTGGTTCGACTCAAGATATGCAATAAATAGATTTCCTGCCATTAAGGACTGCCTCAACAAAACTATCAATTATGCAACCTCAACCATCAAAGTCAAAATGATGACCCAGATAAAGAAAATCCTTAACACTCGCAACGTCCTGTCATATATGTATATATAATGTTTATATATAAACATTACTTAATATAAAAATCAATATTCTTTTTTTTATTTTTTTCCATTTTACTTAGTGTTTTAAATTAAATAATACAAATAAGAATGGATTGCTTTCTATGTGACTAGATTCACTAAAAAAGCAAAATGAAAGAATTGTAGTTCCTCATGCCTTTGTTTAATGTACCGTCCATTAATCCTATTACTTAACACTCCCCCGGGAAAGGACCCCTTAATTCCCCCCGAAAGGTACACTCAAGATATTGGATTAAGACAACAACATCCAATATCGAAGATTCTGTCATCTGGAGCCTCTGTGGACTGCCAATAGCCATCGGATAAGCAATGCACAAAGCAGCGTATATTGACTTTCCACCTTTCAATGATAAAACGCACTTGGGAAATGACGAATACCGAGGCAATAGTAGGGAAAAAATATCCTTCGCGAAGCGAAAGTGGGCTTTGCTTTAAAGAGGTATTCCAGGTTCAGCACAGTCTTTGCATTTGTAGTTGTGTGTTTCCCATAGCCTTTGTCTGTATGAGCCGTTTTCTCTGGAGTATTTGAGATAGATAAAATATGCATAATAGTTTATACTTTATCGATCTCTGTAGATCGACAGTAGAATCAGATATTATGTTGAGAAGTATTGGAGAATGTAAGTACTGTTTGTGTGTGTATGTGTGTCTGCAAATTCTATCCTTATTTACAATGATGATTTAAAAGTAGAAAATGTAATATATGAAAATTACTATAAAACCGAGAGAACTTAATTCAAACTTATTAGTAGGTTAACATATTTTTTATGTGTATCTAAGTAACAGAAATCTTTTTAATTTGCTAGTTTTACAGTCTGCTTTAAAATTTTAGTTTTATTTATGTATATACGTGTTTATTTTTCAAAACCTTTCAAAGAATTTGAATTTTTTAAAATGTCTACTCTAATAAAAATGCAGTTATAAACACACACACACACACACACATATATATATATATATATATATATATATATATATATATATATATATATATATATATATATATATATCATAGAATACTTTTTCTCTCCCTCTTCTCTCTCTCTCTCTCTTTACTGTTTTAAAACTTTTCTTAAATGTAACACTTTTTAAATTTTTTTTTTTTTTTTCTTAAGTCCAAGATATTTTTTCAGAGATTTTGGAGTAAAGTCGTTAGGAAATATTAATCATTTATTAAGAACTCTTAGAAAATTTTAATGATTTAAATAAAGTTTTCAAAATAAAATCACGTATTTATAACTTTAGAAAAGGACTTACATTGGAATTTTCCAGTTTAAAAGAAATATTACATAGATATGAGAAATATAAGTAAACCACTTCTGAAATTCAAATAAATTATCACAAAACAATTATCAGAGTTTAAAGTATTTTCAAGCCTTAAAAATACAACAAAAATTGATTATTATTTTTTATTTAGAAAAAGATACTTCATGACTTTTACGGAAAAACTATGTTTTCAAGGATTGTGAAAAACACAAAACAACAAAAACCTCTTTTTATAATTTGTAATAATTTTTGGGGTTTTTTTTCCCTGCTGGAAAAGATCTGTTAAATTTTTTAATTTATTTTTTTTCCTATTTTATAATATAAATTCTATATTAAAAACACAAATTTTCATTTAATTACAGTTAAAATCATTGCCTTCATATAAAAAAATATTTTTAAATTCCTTTTTTTCTCACACTGAGTGTTTTTACAAAGGTGTTACAAGCAGTTTATGGCAGTATATTTGTGTCCTTAACGAATGTATTTTTAAAGCGAGTTGGCATTTAAGGTGCAAGCCATTTAGAGCAACGTTTCTAAAACTGTGAGGCACACTCTCCTGGGGGGATTGAACATATAAAACAAATCTAATTGAAGTGATTATTTTAAAAAATATACATATTAATTTACTGAAAAGAATACAAACAAATACATTCTGATATAAAAAAATAAAATAAATATTTAGTCCAATATAGTGCACTTATAAAATTATCAAAACAACACAATGTATTTGATAACTAATTTAACAATATTAAGTTAAGAACAAGTTTAATAATAACCAGTGAATCCATGGGCTTGTCGAACATAATATTATATAGACAATTTAGTTCTCAGTTGATAATTTGTGAGGTTTATAATCAAAGTCATATTGCAGCTTTAGTCTTGAAGTAT
This sequence comes from Trichonephila clavipes, assembly GCA_019973935.1. Classification (NCBI taxonomy): domain Eukaryota; kingdom Metazoa; phylum Arthropoda; class Arachnida; order Araneae; family Nephilidae; genus Trichonephila; species Trichonephila clavipes. The sequence continues at coordinate 110,190 of BMAU01016783.1, read as the reverse complement.
ATTATTATTGAATTTAAAACATTGTGTTATTGAATAGAGGAGTTATGAAAATTATGGTTGGAAATTGATTCGCAAATTTTGAAAGTTTGTGAAGTATGTTTGTGAGTATACGCACAAGAATGATGGGGGAATTGGCAATTAAATTATCATAACAATCAATAAAGTCTGAATGTTTTTTAAAAAAATCAAATGGCCGATTTTTTTAAGAGTAATTTTTTCATAATAAAACATCATTATTGTTGTTAGATTTTTACCTACAGCACAAAAAAACAGCATGAAAAAGACAAATATTAAGAAAAATATTTAAACAACGGATAACGATAGAGAAAACAAGTAAAATAAAAAAAATGCATCGTGTCATAAATTTTGTACTAGCCTGCTTCCTCACACCATTGCACTTAGCATGCAACAAAAGGGGAGAAAACACTCAAGCTCACAATATGACAAGATAGTTTTATTAAACTGTTCAACATCATTCAAGTGTTATCTTATAAATTAAATGTAGTTAAGAAATCGAGAATACGTATTATATTTATTTCCATTTCAGGTATTTTCGAAGCAAAAACATCGGAGTGAGATTGGTGATATTTTTATCTTGAAAACAATAAACAAGAAAAATTAAATCTACTACCCAAATCGTCTTAAGAAATGTTTGGAAAATGAAAATACGGTATATAACGTTAAAGTTTAAGCAACATTAAGTCTGATAATCTAATTGTACATGTCAAGTTTGAAATAATTTTAGAAATTCATTTATTTATAGTACATGTCTCACATTATTGTACATATTTCTTTCATCTATCTGTATTGGTTTCTGCAAATAACAGTCTTCATATGTATGTTTACGTTGGGTTGTCTTATAGTGCTATACTGATATACTTATTCACTGAATATTTGTTTTCTATGAATAGCATATATCAATTTAAAACAAACAAATAGATATATGCTTATTAACATTTTAAAAATCACATTTTCATCTTTAATTAAAAAATGCTTTGTAATTGTTTTTACAGTTTTCTTCATAACATATTTTTAACTATTCGAACGTGTTTCAATTCCGTTTATTAGAATGGTATTTTTACTACGGGTTATCACTTGATATATATCACTTGATCACAAATATATTTTTAAATATAAGTAACTCATATACTATTTATGCAATTTAGAATTATATAAAGTACAGATAATAGATATGCAGAGTATTATGTACTACTAATGCACCATATATTTTATGAATAAATTTTTAATAAAAATTCATATCGTTTCTTGAGTAAATGCTCAAGTGATTCTAATAGAATAATAATCATAACTTAAATTGTCTAGGTTTATATTTAATTCATCAAGGCATGGCATTTTGATTAATTTCGATACTTTAAAGCAACTCATTAACATTTCAGAATATTTTAATACATGAAATTCTCAGAAAAAGTAAATAACTTTTAAATTAGCTACTTAATTTAAGAAAATTGATGTATTATTTCGCCCAGTGGTTCCCAACCGATTTTGACCATGCCCCGCCTAGGCATTTCTAAAATCATGTTCCCTCTCCCTCATGATATTTAAATTTTGTTATTCAAAATTTTACGGTTATTCACCTGAAGAAAACTAAAAATGACATTAACTTGGTATATAAACAAGCTTCCAATGAATAAGTCATCCATGAAAGAGTAAAAGAAAAAAATGAAATAATGTTCTTATTAAACTCAATTTTTCTGATTCAACACATACATATATTTCGGGATGTATAATGCATAAATACTTCCTTGGACATAAAAATTACTTTCATATTTTTAATTAAAAATATTTGAATAAAAAAATATGTGAATAATTTTTTATCTGTGTGTGTGTGTGTGTAAATAACCTTTCGTACTTCAATTCAGTAATAGTTAAGTCACACTCTCTCTCTGTGAATTTAGTAACTGTAAGCTATATCGTGAATAATTTATTGAAGTATATTTTTCATCAAATATATAAATTTTAGAAACTATATACTTCCCGATTTATCTTAAGATTTTATGTTAAAAAATGAAATAAGTATTATTATATTGTTATAAATCATTTTCCTACATTCATGTTTTAAATGAAATCTGCAGTGAATGAGATCAATTCTTTGCTTAGCAAAATTATGAAAAAAAAAACTGCTTTCCTTCTTTTGCTTTTTTTTCTGTTGTTATTCTAGAATAAAAAATAAAACTTAGCCAAAAGCGATATCATTATTTAGCAACACGTGATTTGTAAAGTTGAAGGCTGGTTCATTTTAGGAACGGATTATAACCGTGTTTGTGTGAAGTACTATTCCTACCACACTGCTGTAAGACTAATTTCACGGGAGTGAGTAAGTGAATAATAACGTTGCACTTTTCTGCTACACGAGGGCTTTTGGCGACGGACTGCGTAGTTTTGAACATGGTCAAGTGAAGAGGACGACACCTAAACTGACACACCCCTCTCCTAGCTACCACAACACACCGACGGAAGGACGTTTGAGGTCTCGAAAGATTTAAAGTGCATCGCTCCCTTAAACGGCGGGTTTTTAGTGGTAGTGGGTTCGAAATGATGACATCCCTGCCATGACCGGATATCTTGAACCCTGGGCTACCACAGTCCTACTAACTGCTCATATAGCTAGAATAAAGATGTAGAAGACACCTTGAAAGTCTGTCCACGTAGTTGAAACCTGAACGCGAAGGTTATATGGATGTCATTCTTCAACCCTACGTAGGGCTAATAGTAACTGATCTTTCAACAGAAGATATTTTCTAAGATAAAACTTGTCTGTATGCATCTTGAGCAGTTTGAGACTTTCTGTAACACATCGTTTTTCAAACGCAGGGGTGAGCCCCCGGGAGAGCAAGATAACCCACAAGAGAAGCGCGAGCATATTGGAAAGTCAAAAATAAAGTATTTAAAAAATTTCAAATTTACTGAAAAGAAGCAAAATAAAATATACATTTGGACGTAATAAAAATAAAATACACATTTACACTGATATACGTATTATACTTGTGGGGAATGCTAATTCCATATTTGCAATACAGTAAAGTATGGTAGAATGGCTTAGCCACCTACAAATAATATATGAATGTTGGCGTCACATATACTTATAACTGTATCGGTAATGTGTGGAGTTATAAAGTTATCAGTACTGAGATTAATAATCACTGTGTTGATAAATAATATCACAATAGTAAGTTAAAAACAAGTTTAATAGTTACCAGTCATTCACGTAGGATTTTGTGATAAAAAAATGCAATACTTATTTTAATAATTTGTATGGTTTATGATTAAAATCGTATTGTAGCTTTAACGTCAAAGTGCATTATTATTGCATTCGATACAATGTTCTTATGTGAAAGGGGGGAGCGATAAAAATTAAGATTCAAATTTGTGTCAAAAACATTGTAAGTTTGAGAAGTAATGCTGTTACAGGTTTATACTCTTCTATGTCTACTTTTTCACCTTTTGGACATTTGTAGAACAGGCTAAAACGATATCCTGTTTGCTTTAGGGCAACATCCGGCGTTTAATTAATTCTATACTTGCCTTTGATGCTGAAAGTATTGCAGCAGACGCGTTAAATTGCACTATTGATGCTGATCAGTATTTGTCTGAGTGTACACAATGCATTTGTTTCATTGTCTTGATTTTGATATCAAATTAATATCTCATTCGTATCAGTATGCTTTTTAGATATTTCAAATTGGACTTGCACTATTGGTACGCTGTTTTCAATGGTATTTTATATTAAAAAAATCCATTTTATGAACTACTAAACATACAACTTAAAAAATTGCAGAACACATTAATTTTGCTGAACAGAGTTAAGCTTAGAAAGGGGTTTTAAAAAGACGAACCACATGGGAGTTTCAAGGAAATTATAATTAAGAAATATCCCCTTTTCAGCTATAAGACATACTGAATAAAATCTTATCAAATGTGAGATTTTGCTAAGCAGAGATATGGTGAAAATAATTTGTTTTGCTTAAATTAGAATTTATTTAAAGTTTATTCATTAAACACTCATTTATCCTCATATGTCTCTATCGTTTTTTTTCTCAATTCACCCATGACAAGAACGTGTGCATAACAGTTCTAAATGATTTTACTTACACTTTTAATCTTAACATTAAAGGTAGGTTTCTCCAACTAGAAAATCAACAATTATGGGCTACATGTTAGAAATTGCTTATAAAAAGTTAAATAAAGCCTGAATGTGAGTTTCAAAGTTTCTCGAAGGACTTGAGCTAGTGTGTTGAAGATTTTAAACATTTTATTTATTTTTATGATGCCAGCCATGATTGATTGATAGTTTATTCGGCTTTCAACACTACACAAAAGAAGTGCCCGAAAGTAGGAACAAACTTTTGCAGTAAAAAAATTTTGTCTTTTTCTTACGAATGTGGGAGTCATTTACTGAAATTATTTTCGTTGTCATGCAATTTACTTTTAGATATTTTTGCAGAATAAAAAAAATTGGCGAAGCTGAATAGCATTTTTTTCTACAAATGCTAATATAAAATCTATTGACTTTTTTCTTATGAGAAATTACAATGGTAAGCAGTTTTAGACAAAAATATTATTTATTAAAAAAAAAACTAATAATATGATGAAAAAAAGCAAATCATAATTGCATGAAATCTCAAATTTAAAATACTAACTTATTTCTATTTATTTTTATTTTTCCTTCACGGCTTGGAAATAATCAGATTCAAATTTTTTTTCAATACATTTGTATAAATTTTAAAACTAATTTCATAAAAGATATGGAAATGAACCTTCATAAAACTCATTATTTATAATACATACTCAAAGAGTTATCTATACATATAAATAAAAATGAAGTGTCTGTTTGTAATTTGAAGTTAACATATTTTTACTAAATACATTTAAAAGCATATACGGTACTTATAAGAAAAAATCGGTTTTTTAAATTTTGTGTTTGTATGTCGATCTGTCTGCCCGTATGTTTGTCTGTTTGTTCCGGTTAATCTCTGAAACGCCAAGACCAATTTTGAAAACATCTTCACTGACAAATAGCTAATGTTATAAGGAGTAACTTGGGCTACTTTTATTTTAGAAGAAAAAAATAGCGTTCCGAGAAAATAAAATTACAACCAATGAAGTAGTGAGTAATATCCGATTCAAATAGGGATTATTTACTTCATTAGGAATTATTTTTATTCAATATTGATTATTTTTATTCAATAGGGACTATTTTATTTCGCGAGCCTTCTGTCTCAACGATTTCTAGCAGTTATGTCAAACTTTTCTGTTTGATTAGGTTGCTGCCATTCACGACATTTCCTGTTGATGTCCTTTATCCTAATGATTTTACAGTCTTCAACTACATTGCCAAAGGTCATGCGTCCCTTTCACCCCCTTCCTTACGGCTTCCTTTGTGCTCGCGTTTCACCCTACTGCTACTTAGACCTATTTTAATCCTAATGATTTTAGTCCTCACCCCATCGACAGTGTCAAAGGTCATGCGCTCCTTTCACCCCCTGCTCGACAAAAAACGAAGGAAAAAAATAAAACAAAAAAGGAACATAGATTCACAAAGTAGAATCATGACATTACACTGATAGCATAGGTATTTATTTACATAGAATACATAATTATTAAGTTTTCGTTAATTCTGCGAAGTGAATAAATACTTTTTGTTAAATTTCATGTGGACGAAGTCGCCGGTAACAGTTATTTAGCATAAAATAAATGCATCAGAAAGTAATATTAACGTATTACACATCCAGATACAAACTATTTACACTGTTTTAAGCGTTTATTACACAAAATTTGTAACATTGTATTACTTTTGCTGAGCAGGCAGGTGTTTTAAAAAATCAACCCACAAGAAAGTAACGGGGCGTCATAAATAATAATAATAATATTTCAGCTATTATATATCTAAAGACTTAAAATTTAGCGCATGTGGTTTTTTTGATTAGGTGAGATGTGCAAAAAGCTTCTTTTTGTTTAGTTTACAATTCACATAAAATTAAATCATTAAAAACTTCTTTATCATTCAGTCTGCATTGTTTTATTTTTAAATTCACCCGTGCGAAGAACGGGTATACCAGCTTGTTAAAAAAAAGAGTTTCATAATTAAAACATATAATATTAACACGTAAAAATCCCAATACATATATTATTCAGTTTTAAAATGAGGAATACAGATCTGTGTATTAAAAAGAGCAGATATGTAAGTGGGGAATTATGATGCCTGTTATTCAAATTCAATTAAATGAATGCATATAATCTTAATGTGAAAGGAATTCAATTGAAGTAAGCTATAAATTCTATGAGGTTATGGTAAATATTATTCTTTGAAAATGATAATTTTAAATTTTACTGATACAGTCCTATTGGGATTTTATAAAATATAATATTAAATCAGATGACTGACTGCGTTATATATATATTTTTAAATATATTGTTATGTTGCATATTGCTTAGGTTCTTTTAGTGTATTGTTAATTATTAACACAAACAAATTGTGAAAAAGTTCTTAAAAGTATAGTATTTTTTTCGAGAAACTGGGAAATGTGTTGCAACTTTAAAGGTATATGTTAACATATAAAGATTTCACGATGTATTTAAAACTCTAATACATGTAATTTGCACGTAAATTATGGAATAAGATAATGAACGTAAATTATGAAATAATACACTTCACATAAACAAAACTTTAAGAAAATAATTAAATGAAAAAAATAATGCCTAAACATATGCGCAAATGATTTCATAATTTTTATAAAAATAAATAATTATAAAAAAATGCATTTTATTAGCAATAAAATTTTACTCACTTCTTATCCCATATTAGTTGAAGCTTTTAATAAAGGGTGTTTTTTCTAGAAGTATAGAACTTTAAATTGCAATAAAACAACGATGTATTATTCGATTGACATGAATTTTTTTATTCGAAAGATAATCTTGTGGCATTACATTTTAAATATGATTTTCCGGCATATGACTGCTACGGCTGGCTCGGATGTAGTCCAATCTAAACGTCAAATTTTCGATGACTTTTTCCAGCATTTGTGGCCGTATATCGGCAATAACACGGTGAATGTTGTCTTCCAAATGGTCAAGCGTTTGTGGCTTATCCGCATAGACCAATTAATTTACATAGCCCCACAGAAAATAGTCTAGCGGTGTAAATCATAAGATCTTGGAGGCCAATTCACAGGTCCAAAACGTGAAATTAGGCGGTCACCAAACATGTCTTTCAATAAATCGATTGTGGCACGAGCTGTGTGACACGTTGCGCCATCTTGTTGGAACCTCAGCTCCTGGAAATCATGATTGTTCAATTCAGGAATGAAAAAGTTAGTAATCATGGCTCTATACCGATCAGCATTGACTGTAACGTTGTGGCCCTCATCGTTTTTGAAGAAGTACGAACCAATGATTCCACCAGCCCATAAAGCGCACCAAATAGTCAATTTTTCTGGATATAATGGTGTTTCGACATACATTTCACTCCAAATGCGGCAGTTTTGTTTGTTGACGTAGCCATTCAACCAGAAGTGCGCTTCATCGCTAAACAAAATTCGCTTATGAAAATCGGGAACAACGGCAATCTCGGTTTGGGCCCATTCGACGAATCTACGCCTTGTTTGATCACATTTAAAATATAAAGCCTCAAGATTATCTTGGAATAAAAAAAAATCATGTCAATCGAATAATACATCGTTGTTTTATTGCAATTTAAAGTTCTATACCTCTAAAAAAAACACCATATAGAATCTTTATGCATATACGAGGTGTGGCTATTAAATAACGAGACTGTCGTTGTAAAAAGTTTTATTCTTATTTTATACATAATTATTTATTTTCGCCTTCAATGTACACCCCTTCTCTATTCCTGCAATGCTCCATGCGAATTTTCAATTGTTGGAAACAGTGCTGGAAAACATCATTTGTCATCTCCTTCAGTACTCTTGCCGCTTTCTTTTTAACAGCTTCCACGGACTCAAATCGTGTTCCTTTTAATGCAGATTTCACCTTAGAGAACAGATAGAAGTCACATGGTTCCAGGTCTGGCGAGTAAGGTGGATGCTCTAACACTGGGATGCTGTGTTTGGCCAGGAATCTCTTTACAGATAACGCGGAATGAGCTGGCGCATTGTCTTGGTGGAATATCCATGATTTTTCCTTCCACATTTCAGGTCGTTTTTTTTCTTATTCTTTCTTGCAGATTGCCAAGTACCTCAAGGTAGTAATGTTGATTGATTGTTTGACCTTCAGGAACCCAGTGAAGGTACACAATCCCATGAATATTGAAAAAAAACAATCATCATTGCTTTAAATTCTGACTTGCTCATTCTTGCTTTTTTGTTTTGGTCTTGGTGAAGTTGGAGTCTTCCAATGCATGGATTGACGCTTTGTTTCTGGATCATACGTAAAAAACCAGGATTCATCACATGTTAGTACCTTTTCCAATAAATTTGGGTCATTTTTAATGGCATCCAAAATGTCAGTACAAACATTTTTGCGAGTTGCTTGTTGTTCAAACGTGAGAATTTTTGGCACCATTTTGGCCAAAAATTGTCATGTAAAATTTGCCGTACACATTCTTTATCAATGTTTACAGTTTCAGAAATTGTACGAATACTCAATCAACGATCAGACCGAATCAAACTAGCAACTTTTTCGACATTTTCATCCGTTTTTGACGTTGAAGGGCGACCTGGCCGCGAATCATCTTCAACGTCTTGTCGGCCATCTTTAAAACGTTTGAACCATTCAAAAACTTGTGCACGGGATAAATATTCACTGCCGTACACCTCTTTCAGTAAGTTATAAGTTTCAGTAGCGGTTTTTCCAAGTTTGAAGTGAAATTTAACAACAATTCGTTGCTCTATTATTACACTAAATATTTTTCCTCCAAAAAAAATAACGATGTTAACGGAAATGAAGGTTATGACTAAACCGTGTTACTTACGCAAATGAGGCTTAAGGCATTTTGAAGAGAAAGCTTCACACTAAACAGCTGACAGTCAAAGGCGGACTACGCATGTGCACTTTTGCCTCCGCAGCGTCAGTCTCGTTATTAATAGCCACACCTCGTATCTCTATTAAATTTTATATCATGTGTGAACGGAGTTTATATTATATATATATATATATATATACAAACTTTATATATATATATATACAAACTTTATGTATATATATATACATATATATCTATATACATATATATATATATATATATATATATATATATATATAAATATATATATATATATATATATAAATATATATATATATGTAAGGATAATTAAATTAGATTAAAAATTAAATTACCTATCTAGCACTTAACTCATCTGTCTCACTCCCCATCGTCAAGTACACTGGTAAGTATCGCTGCTTTGAAGAAGGTGCTTGCAAGTTAATGCTGACATATGTTGACTATTAAATCTAACAATCTGGAATTAGACATGTTTATTGGCTAGGCCATATGTTCGGAAGAAGTAAATGGGTGATTAGTTTGATATTTGACGATGGGGACTGAGACAGATGAGTTAAGTGCTAGATAGGGAATTTAATTTTTAATCTAATTTAATTATCCTTACATATATATATATATATATATATATATATATATATATATATATATATATATATATATATATATATATATAAATATATATATATATGTATATATAAAGCAATTAAGTTAACAATTTGTAAGTTAAAATGTATCTTTTTTAGTTTTGCTTCCTACAAAATATTTTATATTCATTGTAACATTTTCTGAAGTACTTGGAATGAACTACGTAATCCAACGTGTAGTTGAAAAAATCCGTGTTTTCTACGCCAGTACCTTAAGCAATATATGACCATATAAAACGTATAAAATAATGAATTGTTCGTTCATTTCTAACGAGTCACTATTTCTTATATATGATCATTAGGAAAGTTTACTTTATGTAAGAGAAGAAAACTTACGCTTTCGGGATTTTCATATTCATTTAAACTTCTTTTTTAATTTAGTAGCTGAATTAAGTACAATTAGTCCATTTTCATCTCTTCCCCATTTATGTGAACTGTTTTTCATATTTTCCAAATAAAAATTATTATCACTGAGGGAAAACACCGTTGGGGTAATGAAAATAATTAAAGCAACTACCAAACCAAGCAATGTTTTTGGTAAGGATTTGTTTTAACAACACACAAATGTAGCTATCAGAATCAATTTTTTTTTCGACAAATGATATTTTACCTACTTTAACTTAATATACGTGTCATAAAGCTAAGGAAACAGCAATTATTTGTGTGTGGCAGAATTTCTAGTGAAATGTTTGAAGTACCGCGCATTTGAATGCACATAAACACATACAGTAAGTTTGTGGGCTTATTTTCCGCTACGGTACATGACTTCCGAACAAAAAGAAAAAAAACTTTTGAAAAAAAATGGATTCAGAATGAAGTAAACCATTCGACTATACAGCAAGTTCATACAACAAAAAATAAATATTACAGTCTTTTTTAACTCTGCAGACATACATTTAAAGATTCCTGTATAAGTAATTCTAAAAGATGATGTTATAATCATAAATTCTGATTGAATGATACATGGAAGGACATTCAATGAATATTTGTTCATATTGTTTTTCACATAACAGATTATACTTACGTTTTCACCGATCCTCTTTTAAAAATTAATTTCGGATTTGACTCCACATTATAATTTGTAAAAATATATTTGTTTATTTTCTTCATCAATCTAAAATTTCAATTCATACAGTTGTCAGTTATAGTATGGATCGAAGATCGTGAAAATAGAGTCATGTACACACGTGTGTCAAGATAATTAAATTCGTAAATCGTGAATATTTTTTTAAAAATATAAAGATTTAAATGCACTAAACTTTTTATTAAAGTATGAGTAATTGAAGGAATGAGGGAATGTATGGGAGTGTGTGGTGTGTGTTAATTATTTTTCTCCCCTTATATAAATAGATTATCTTTTTATATATATGGTCATCTAGTCAAAACATGTTTTTACTTTCACAATAATTTTAAATTTAGTTTTAAGTCAACTAGTTGTGATCAAAATCGGTTGGGAGGGCTGCATTTTTAATTTACTAAAACAAATCAATGTTCATGAATATGTAAATATAAATTTCAAAAAAAAGGAGATTACTACAAAATATTACTTTTTGTCATCTGTAATATAGATAACGAAGAATCGAAGATTAAAATAACTGCACATACAAATTAAATTAAACTACTATTTAAGACAATATTTGTTATACATCATGACTATTATAGCAATAATTAACATATGAAAAAAAGGACACAAACCAGAAGAACGCATAACATAAAATAAATTATTGGTTTAAAAAACCAAAAATATACCCTTTTACAGTTAATAGATTTAAGTTCTAACAACCTTTTAGTCACCAAATCTGGAACTGGGGTTTGAAATTAGTCGCCTAATGTGGGATGGGATCTGAAAGTGGAAAATCATTAATTCTGATGATCCTGATCAGGACAACGATATAAAATTGTTAAATTATTGTATTGCAATCAGTCCTGTACAAGTGAGCAAAATTTCGATTTAATCTGACAATTTGAAGTGGGTAATAATTGAGTTCAAATATTCTGTTACATGCAAGTGAAGCTTTAAAAGGTGTTAAAAAATCGCGTTTTATCATGTAATTTTACAATGCCTAAACATTAACCTAAACATTAAATGTTCTGCTCTTTTCAGTTAAAATTTTAATTTAACGTAACACTTAAGAGGACTTGGTACCCTAAAAATCACAAACCTATCATTTTTTTTTATTTTCATTTAATCTTATTCTTTGCATTATTATCTTTCGATTGATATATCACTTGTGCATGTCGGAAAGTTAGAAGTTGAATAAAACTTCATTTGAAAACAAATTAGGCAATTAATCCACGCCCCCCTTTTTAGAAAAAAAAAGCTAAAAAATGCGTTATGATAAAAAAAATCTATTTTATAAATAGAAATAATAACTATAAAAAATAATGTGTAGTATTAAAAGCAGAATATTTCCAAGGCAATACAATAATGTAAGTTTTCTTCCTTGTGAAATGTGTGCATGTAAAATTTTTAAATTAAGGCATTTTATATTAATAATTTTATAATTTCAGTTCTTATTCCTGATATATTTTTCATACAAATGTAATACTTTAATATTATAAGAAGAAAAACAGCTAAAATTTCTGTCGTGACAGAAAAAAAAATTTTTAAGTTTTTCTTGAGTTTTCTTGTGCAATTAGTACTCTCTAAAAGTTGATTATTTATAAAAATGTGTGGGTTGAAAACATATGAAAATGCAATTATTTTAAAGAAGAACGTATAAGTAATATCTTAAAGTGGTATTTTAAGTTTAATTAAGCTTATAATAATTATTTTTTCAGAATTATAAACTTTAAAGTGGTTTTTCTCAGTTTGTGTTTTTCGAAACCTTAGTGCATTCAAAATGCTACTCCTTCGACAATTATTTACCAATCACTTCAATTTTTTTCCTGCGTGTTAAAAATAAAGCATGTAATAAAATTAGGGATCCGTTTTGCTATAAACTGAATACTTTTTTTTAAAAAACTAAAATGTAAGACATGTTAGCTTTTTCGTTGATTTTTAGCCTGTATATCAACATTTTATTTTTTTTTCTCGAAAACGAATGAAGTTATTATAAAATCGATCCCTAAAATTGTTAAGAACATCCATAAGAATATTATAAAAAAAATTCAGGTAAAAAAAACTAATTGTTACAAAAGGAGTAGGATTTTAAAATTTTCCCAGTTTTCTTCAAAAAATTAAAATTTTTAAAATTGTGTGAATAATATATGAAAATTTTCATCTGGTAACATTTTCTTGAATAGAAACATTGTATAAAATGTTAAAATATAATTTTAAAATACGTAAATAAAGAAGTTTGCTTAAAGGGTGCCAAGTCCCCTTAATTGAAAAAGCTTTTTAGATCGTCAATATAAATCTACGTGTAGAAATCTTTCCGTTAACATTATACGTTTTCGTAATTGTTTTATTGACTTTAAAACCTAATGCTACAAATAATTTGAGTTCAAGTCTTTGAAAAGTGCAAGAGGAAAGGATTTTTCACGGATAATACTATATACTGCTGTTATAAAGCACAGCACGTATGTTCCTTTCTTATTAAACCTAAATGAATTTTCAGGGAATTGTACAGTTACCATGGATACAATCCACTCTGTATCTTGTGTTGACATTGCACATTTCTAGAAAGGAAGGTTTGTGTTATATTCTTTCCTTTTATATTCTCCCTACCTTCCAAATTCCAAAGCTCTGTTCTTTTCTAAATTCAATTGCCCTAAAAGTTTGGATGATTCGCAGATACGGAAGTGAAGAAGGAGAACCTTTGATGGTTGAGATATATATTGGAAGAAAGTGCCAGAGATGTGGATAACAAAAAAGACAAAAAAAATATTATAGGAGGGGGAAAGAAACTAGATGGATTTTATTGAAGATCAAAAACAGAAAGCAACTCTGATTTATAAAAGATATTTCTTTTTTATTTTTATCTTTTGGAATATAACATGGAATGGAGCGCTAGAATTAGTTAAAGAAGTATTGGCGTAGATAAGATGCAGTGTTACATGATTTGTTGCGTTTGTGATAAAGGAATTAGTTTATCGAAAACGAAGGACAACTAAAAAATATCTTTAGATAAAAATTTTAGTTTTATTTTATAAAGAGTCTGTTTTGTCTCATTTATTTCAATTAAATCTTACATAATAGATAGTAAGAATACATAAAAAAACACATTTTTTATTTAAGAATCTTTTTTTTTTTCCAAATTCAATTTTGGTGTTTTTCGTAAGTCTGTCCATTTTTATATAATAACCAATTTCTAGAAATAATCTATGAGGTTTTATTTTTAAAAATTTATGTATTCTTCAGTCACTTTGTCTCTTCCACGCATTAAAATAATAATACGAATGTCCTCAAAAATGCATATTCAGAAAATTTTTAAGACGGACTTGAAATTACAGATAAAGGTACGAGTATAAAGAAGCATATACCCTATGTTTCGAAGTATAACAAGTCTTTTGAAACCAAAAAATAAGATTGAAATTGATAGGTGCATGTTATACAACAGAGCTATTCAACCATTTTATCTCCCCAGACCGGTCAGCGTTTAATAGTTTTATTGAGACCCACTGGAGGGGTTGGGGAGCTATTTTTTAGTTTGTTTTAATTTAGTAATTTTAATTTAATTGCATTTAAACATGTCTTCAGAACAAACCGGAACCCCAGTTATACAAATAATTATGAATATAGTTATTCAATACGAAATACTACGATTTCCATACAAATACTCATAAACTCGAGAGAAATATACCAAAATAAATAAAATTGAAATAATATATTGTTACCTGTTTAGCCCAGTACTATTTGATCCTCGTACCAGTACTGGTCCCCATCCCCAGCCTGTAGATTAGAGACCACTGTTACACCACATAGATATGAATGTGCTTGTTCTAAAAGAAATGAAATAATGAATATTAAAAAAAAGATTTCTGCATATATATATATATATATATATATATATATATATATATATATATATATATGCTGTTTTTTTATTTAAAAGTAATGAACAACCTCAGGAACATTCTTGATTGAATAACATATATGTTCGTAATATTTATCTACCGTTGTATTTTCCGGCATAAACACTAATACGCATCACCGAAATCTCTTTCATCTGTTCATTATCACTATTTCCAGAGTTAATAATTCACTCTGATCGTAAAATTAATAATGAACTTCGTTTCATAAAAATTGTTAAACATATATCGTTTATTTTAATATGTATTTAAATTATGTCAATTTTACTTTCATTTCATTTTTTTACTATCCTCTAGCACACTACATTTAGATCTCAAAAGATAAGAACATTTCAAGATTTTTTACAAAAAAAAAGAGGATGGCCGTTGTGAGACGAATATGGGTACGTGCTATACAACGGTGGAGGTACTACACCACGATATAAGATACTCTTAATTTTACTCAGGATGTTACGATTCTAAGAGATCAATTTATCATATGTTACTCAACACAGATGCAAAATACTTTTGTATTGTTTCCTTAAATATTTCGATTATCTATTATGATCTATAAGTAGAATTTTCTAACGTTTATTTAAGAATAATTGAAGTATGGATAATGGATACAATAGTTTCGATGAATACATTTGTGTAAGAGCCTAACTAAATTCTTATACTTAGTAAAACATCTTTTTAAAACGTCTATACTTTAAATACTAATATTTGACATAAATCATTATTTAAACACAGAAGACAAATATTTTTTTTAAATAAAACTGATGCTTTAGGGATTTACAGGCGTTCATAATTTATAATGATTGTTAAATAGGTTGAAATAGAACATTCAAATAAGAATTTAGAGAGAAAATATATAACTTTTTAAAATCATATATTCAAATTAACTTTATGAAAACTTTATTTAAAAGGATGAATCTTCTAGAATTAATTATTTTAATTTAATTTCATGCTCGTATCGAACAGTGACTCTTATACTTTTAAAAAAAAAAAAAATACATGCAACAAAAAAATTAGCCTTTCAAAAAATAATAAAAAATATAAATATTAAGTTAATATTTATAATAAAATTATTATATTATTATTTGCAGAATGGTAATACAAAATTAGTGAAAAACCAATGTATGATTTAAAATTAAGTAAAATAATTTAAATTATAGGTTTATTTAGATAATAGCTAATTTTAACTGAATTGAGATTTTTATAAATATTTTTTTTCATATTATAGCCAGGCTTTTATCTCAATCTTCAGTAAACGGTTTCTGCACTTTTTTTTTTTATTTAAATTTTTTATGAAATCGAAAATCAAGCTAAGATTCAAGTGTTTTAATTTTCCATTTGATATGTTAAATCATAAAGAGTTTATTTTTCTAGAATAATTAAGTAAATTACAAGGCGCATCCAGAAAGTAAGTTTCCCGATGTTTTTCCCTTTAAAGTAAACGTAATTAGCCGTGTCAATTGCGCATGCGTATAAGATCTATGACTTATCAATCTTATGCCAACCGGACAGGCCCCGTCTTGGGCCAGTAGCGTGGTAGCAGTGTTCCGAAATGGAATCTCTTATTCCTTCTCCCGTCGCCTGTGAGGTTTGGTTGGTGGTAAAGTTCTTGAATATATAAAGCATTGTGCCTAGTCAAATTAATCGCCGGCTCCGTCAGCTCTATGGGCTGAACATCATGAGTAACAGGTGGTGGGTCGCTGGTGTAGGCAGTTTTCTGAGGGTCGTCAAAGTGCCCACGATGAAGAGCGCAGTGGGCGACCGTCCCTCATGAATGTTGATCGTCTTGAGCTTGTGAGGCAGCGCGTGATGGATAACCGTCACTTCATGATTACGGCGTTTAGCAGCCAATATCCGCAGATATCGCGATCCTTGTTGTATGAGATTGTCACTAAGCACCAGCCGTTCAAAAAAATTCTGTGCCAGGTGCGTGCCGAAAAACCTGACACCCGAAAACAAAATCCAACGTTTACGAACAGCACTGACATTTCCGCAACGGTATCACGATGACGGCGACGAGTTTGTTGGCAGGATGTTTGTCACGGGTGATGAGACTTGGATTTCGCACTTCATCCTGGAAACCAAGCAGCAGTCAATGAATGCATTGGCGGTATAATGGATCTCCGGTCAGGACGAAATTCAAACAGATGCTGTCGGTACGGATTGTGATGTGCACGGTGTTCTGGGATAGGAAGGGCATTCTACTCATTGACTTCCTTCCGAGTGGTGAAACAGTAAACGCGCTCGCGCGTTGACCGTTACTGTGCAACACTGCGAAAGTTGTGGCGTGCCATTCAAAAAAAGCGGCGTGAAATGCTTAATGCAGGTGTTGTGCTCCTCCTCGACTATACTCGTCCACATATGGCTCGACGCACAGCAGCTGCTTTGATGGAATTTGGCTTGGAGTTGGTAGATCAGCCCCCTATATATCTGATCTTGCTCCCAGTGATTTTCGCGTTTTCTTGCACCTCAAAAAATTCCTGTCATCCGGTGAGCGTTTTGGCAACGACGAATAGCTGAAGACGCCTGTCTCACGTTGTTTCCATTCACAGGTGGCCGAGTTCTACCACAGAGTGATACAAAATTTGATCCCACGATTCGACAAATGTCTCGATTCTGGTGGTGGCTATTTTGAAAAATAGATGAAATATTGCTGTACTTGTTTCCAGTAAATATGTTCCTGAAAGTGTGAGTTTTTTTTTAATAGGGAAACTTACTTTCTGGATGCGTCTCGTGTTTAAATTTCTCAATTCCCCATTGAATAAGGAAAAAAAAATTCAAATGCAACTAAGACATTCTTATTGTCACTCTAAGACATTTTAAGTACTTCATTGCTAGATATATAATGAAAAAGTTACAGCATAATGATGAATATAGTCGTCAATTTTAGAGAAAAAATAACCATTTTTTTTAATTTCTAAAAGCTTATTCAATTACAAAAAAAAATTATAAGTAATAATTAAATTAAATATTTTAACTATGCAAAGAGAAGTATATCATTGTTTTTTATTTTAAATGAAATATTGTTTTCCCACCCACCTTAGTAACTTAAATAAAGGATACGAGGTGATCTCACTAACACTTATATAAAAATAAAATTTAAGGAATGTTTTAATTTTTTTACTTAGCTTATGTTTCCAATACAGTTACATCATATTGAGGTATGCAAGTGAATATATACATTGTTAAATATTAAAATATACTCTACACAACACATTAGCATTATCTTCTTAAGATTTATTTGTACATATGTACAGGACTTTAATTATTAAACTAATTCGAGACGTCACCTGTTGCGCATTCCGTGTTTCTTGCACGTTCTATATTAGTGTATAAATGCACAATTATAGAATTACGATCTAAAAATTGACGAATGTTACATTTAAGACCTAACGTCTTAAATGTTGAAATTTCTACTGTACTGTGTGGTGTGTTTTATTATTATTTTATAATAATATTTAAAATCTTACTATTAGCTCACATTCTCTATATATTTATTTAACTTGATGGAATTTTTAATCGTTAATGAAACACATTTTAAAGCTCTTAATTGAGCTGAAATTTTAAATATATGAATATTTTGGATGAGAATAACGTAATTTAATTATAATTAATGAAATTAATTGATTAAATCTAATTATTCAAAGAATTACAAATCCAGCCATGTTGGAGTCATTTTTGGCTACTTATGTCAAAACTTGAAAATGTTTTTTTCTCACATTTTTAAGTGCTCATTTGAGCTGAAATTTTCTATGCACTATTATTTCGGGTATAAATAGAAGTTAATCATCATTAATTAAAATTAATTGACTGAAACTAATTATTTAAAGAATACAGCCACACACGTTGGTTTCATTTTTAGCGACTTATGTCAAAACTTAAAAATATTGTGTTTTCTCGCGTTTTGAAGCATTCAGTTGAACTGAAATTTTATATACACGATTGCTTGGGATGACAATGCAATTTTTAATGATAATAAATAAAAATTAATTGACACAAAATGCTGTGATTCAGTCATATGTATAGTCTATTTATATTAATTGCAACTATTTAATAAACAGTAGCTAAAAGGAAATTTTTCTTTGTTGAACTAAGTGGGAAATGAATTTTTTTAGAATACTTGCTTTAGTGTATTTTTCTATGGGAAATATCTCTTATTACGTTTTAACCCTTTAACTGGTTCTTCCGAACACCGTACTAACTACCAAAAGCTGGCCCCAACCGGTACGTCATTGCCGGTGTACGGCCCCAACGGTGCGTCAGCCGGTAACATCATTACCTGTACGAGTAATGATGTTTTCGTCTTCTTATATTTACTTAGTGCATATTTTTTAACTCGTATGGCAGCGTTTCTTAAACTGTAGGCGACCCCCCCCCCATTGGCTTGCATTAACACTTATCTTGATAATTTGTACAATTTATAAATAATTCATTAACTGCCGATTAAAAGTTACGCGATTCGCTCCCCACCGTTTACCACGTAAACGAGCATATTTTGATGTTTTTTGAAGGGGAGAAAAGAAAAACACAAAAGCAAATCTCTTGAAATAAATAAATTCTTCGCGAACATTATGAAGGTTCTTTTATAGCATTCCAAAGACGTCGGAATAATTTTCTGGATAGCACTGCTCAGAAAACACCGTACTTCGGAAGTCGTATATATACGTCCAGAAAATTAATGCTTTGGGTGAGTAAGACGTTTTTATACATTGGTGGCACATAAGGAGATGAAGTCGAATATTGTAGCTTTAGTGTCAAAGTATAGTAAAGGGTGTTTTTTTAGAGGTATAGAACTTTAAATTGCAATAAAACAACGATGTATTATTCGATTGACACGCATTTCTTTTTATTCGAAAGATAATCTTGTGGCATTACATTTTAAATATGATTTCTGGCATATGACTGCAACGGCTGGCTCGGATATAGTCCAATCTGGACGTCCAATTTTTAATTTTTTTCACCATTTGTGGCCGTATATCGGCAATAACACGGCGAATGTTGTATTCCAAATGGGCAAGCGTTTGTGGCTTATCCGCATAAACCAATGACTTTACATAGCCCCACAGAAAATATTCTACCGGTGTTAAATCACAAGATCTTGGAGGACAATTACCAGGTCCAAAACGTGAAATTCGGCGGTCAGCAAACACGTATTTCAATGAATCGATTGTGGCACGAGCTGTGCGACATGTTGCACCGTCTTGTTGGAACCACAGCTCCTGGACATCATGATTGTTCAATTCAGGAATGAAAAAGTTAGTAATCATGGCTCTATACCGATCAGCATTGACTGTAACGTAGTGGTCTTCATCGTTTTTGAAGAAGAATTCCACCAGCCCATAAAGGGCAACAAACAGTCAGTTTTTCTGGATGTAACGGTGTTTTGACATGCATTTGTGGATTAGCTTCACTCCAAAAGCGGCAGTTTTGTTTGTTGACGTAGCCATTCAACCAGAAGTGCGCTTCTTCGCTTATCAAAATTCGTTTATGAAAATCGACCATTTTTTTCGAAATAAAATGGCACAATTTGAAAGCGTTGTTCAGGCGTGAGTCTATTCATGATGAATTGCCAAACCAAACTGAGAATAAATCACTTGCCAGCTGTTAAATCGGTTGCCATCTTGGAAAGTAATGCTAACTTAAACTTCTATATCTGGAAAAAAACACTCTGAAACAGCTTATTTATGAGGAATAAAAAATGTGCCTTTTTCAAATTTCTGGGTTAAAAATTGACGTCTTAAGGGGTTAATAAACAAATAAATATACATATTTTTAAATTACAACGTTTTCCATATTGCGTTTTATGATACCCCCCACCTGGAGTGATTATTTCGTTGAGTTTCAGCGTGAGTTAGAGGCGTAGGATTAACGAAAGAACTAGAAGGAAACACTATCTTAATATGGCTTTATTAAGATATTCAACTTAAACCTGTAACAAATTAGATTATAATAATTTATGTGAGAGAATATACGATGGTAAAACACACCAAACACAATATATTTGTAATAACGACTTAACCTAACTCGGACCACTATCAATACTGAATCACTTACACTCAATTCGAATACAATCACTGATCCTCATATTAAATAATCAATCCTACATTGTTGTAGTATCAGTAAACGATCACAATAATTTTAAATGAGGTCTTGCAATAACTCGTGTGCAATGGTTCGTATCTTGATTAATGGACCTCTATCACGTATAATTACTATACTTCACCCCACAAAGTTATCTAAAACTTCTTCAAACTAGAACCACGAACTGTTTACATTCCTCAAATTGCCATCAATTGCCACAAATTGCCATTGCGCTTACACTAACGTTTGATATTTAAAAGCTTCCCAATTTGCATCTTACTTTCACACTTCACTTCTTGGATTTGAGTGGAAAAGATATTCCTTTAATTCTGGCCTCAAAGAACCCAGAGGGCATGTTAAAGAAAATACGTCTGAGCCCATCACAGTTATTAAATCATTAATATAAATATTCAGGGCTACGGAACTATTTTGAAGGATCCTGTCCTGTGTGTATATACAGAAACATATACACACATGAAACCATTCCTTGAGTTTATTGACTTAAGCAGATACCAATCACGGAAGAGCCTGAAAATGTAATGCATTCCATTCGCAATTTATTTTCTGTTACATCAACTGGAACTCTGAGTGAAATTATCTGCTATTCCCTTTGCAGTTGTTTTTATCAAGAAGTTCCATCGGAACTTTTGAAAGATAAGGACAAAAAAAAATATATTTTCTGATAAAATATTTGGTAACTAGACAATTGGTAGTGCTATGTGGTTAAATTTTATTAAATTTGCATGAAAATTTCATTGAGTGGCTGATTTAAAGGGAAGGGGAAAATATATGCGTAGATGAAAATTTTGAGAGAAAAAACATATCCTTATTTCATATTTATGAAACACTTCATTACTCGTAATGCAGTGTTTCTCAAACTTTCAATACTGGCGACCCAATTTTCAATCATAATTTTTGTCTCGCCCCCCTGTACAACAATAATGTATTTACTGCAATAAAAATGCACTTTGAGAGAGAGACGCTAAAGTTACAATACGATCTTAATTATAAACCGTACAAATTAATACGATAAGTATATTAAATTTTGTGTATATGTAACTTTTAAGTAATATATATATATATATATATATATATATATATATATATATATATATATATATATATATATATTTAAGAAAATTACTTACAATATATATACTACTTAGAATTATGTTATTTTTCTTTCTCTAATTTTTAAATTGGAACAGATCGCAAAATGATGTATTTAATTAAAGATTTATTTCCTTCAGCATTCATTTCTCAAAGTACAAATGTCATTAGAAAAATAGTCTAGTCAATGTCGCTCTCTATCATATCCATCACATCTGGCATTATAGCGTACGTTTGCGTGAGTCTGGGCAACCTATCCGACGTCTGCACAAAACATGTAAAAATGCTTTTCCTCGTACAATTCCAGTCAGTTTTGGTCGACTCGATACTCCTATAGCTACCGAATCTAGCTTGAATGTACATTTTTTTAAATTTCCACGTTAATTGTAATTCACGGTAATTAAGTATTTACGGCAGTAGATTAAAACAATATCATACATACATTTTTAAGTCGTAAGCAAACATTCGACCATAATAAAGAATCAACAAGTACACAGACGAACGAGCATGGTTCCGAAAATTAAATCAAGGCGATCTTCTCAAAAATACTTAAATTTTGGATTTACCACAACTGAAGTAAATGATGGAAAAAAAGCCCCAGCTCGATATGCGTTAAAACTTACAAATCTGTAGAACAACATGTGAAAGTTGTTTTTAAAACATGTAAAATCATTTAGCTATGTTGGCAAAGAATTTTAAAAGGTATTTTCTGGATGAGGACAGCTTGGTAGCAAGTTACGAGTGGATTAGGGATCTATTTCAAGATTCTCCAGAAGGGCTCTCAACTTCCGAAGAAGAAATCTTCATAGATTTCACATCCAGTAAAAAATTAAAAGGCAATTTTGTAATAAATCGCTCTTTGAATTTGGGGTAGAGGTGGATGAGGAATTATCTGTACTGAAAACAAAAGCACTTCGTAAACTATTACCATTTTCAACATCCTACCTTTTTCAAACCAGATTTTCTGCAGTAGATGCCTTGAAGACAAAATATAGATCTCAGCTAAATATAGAAAAATAACTCCTTAAGTGTCAATTTCTGATATTAAACCTTCCTTTGAAAACTTTCCTCTACAAGACAAGCCCGTGGAATTCCCTAATAAATATTAAACTTGTTCTTAATTTAGTAATAAGATTGATTGATTGAATATTAACGTCGCACTGTTCAGCTTCACGAGGGCTTTTGACGACGGACCACGTAATTTTGAACAATTGTCAAGTGACGTGGATGACACCTGAGCTGGCACCCCTCTCTCCTAACTACCACACCACACCAACGGGAAAACGTTTCAACTCTCAACAGATTTAACGTGCATCGCTGCCCTACACGGCGGGTCTTTAGTGGTACTGGGCTCGAACTCGTGACAAGGCAAGCCACGATCCGATACCTATACCACTCGGCTACCGCGGCCAAATTCAGTAATAAGAAATTATTTATAAAATACCTTCTTCAGTACTGATACATCAAACGTATACTGGCTGAAACACCGACTCTTCGCACGAGTTCATTTTTTAAAAAAATAAAACATTATTCTTGATATAATAGCTGAACTGTAAGAAGAGTAAAACTGAATGCACGACATTGTATACAAAAATGTAAAATGATTTTTTTTAGATAAATGCAATAATTGTAAATAACTGTTTAAAAGAACTGTAATTTTAAACCTCACACAATTAGCATTTAGAATTAATGTTAAATTATGAAAAAGAATATAAAATTCCGATGAATAATTGTGTTACTTTTTAACATTTAAAGCGAGAAGACTTCAAAATGTTTTAACCCGTGAGCAGGCGCGTACTCGATACTAAAATTAATGGTAGTGCGGGGGGACTCAGTCACCCCAATCATTTGTTTAGAATTATTTTTACTGTACACGATACAAATCGGAATTCTAGTGAACATTTTAATTTATAGAAAGTATACTTACCTTCTTTCAAGGACTATTCAATTTTTTGATGATTTGAGAAAAATCAATAAAAACTGAACTAAAATGATTCAAAAGTACAAGACCATAATAAAGGACGCAAATCAGACACTTTTCAATTATCCTACAGAAATGTTAAACCAATCAATTCTTTTCCAAATATCGCAAAACTCAATTATTTACAATTTCCCTAAGCGAAAAGCAAACGCATAAAAATGGGAGGGAACTAATATTGATAATAACCATACCATAAGATTAAAGGACAATCAAATGATTAGCAAACGTACTATGCAGCCTGGCTGAAAAGTGAATCATAACTTCCTTTTCTTTTTCTACAACTAATGTACAGTACTTGAATAATAATTACAGTGGTGAATTGTTTATCTTAGAATTTTTCTCAGGGTCTGGGTTTCGTTTTTTCTTTTAACGAGTAATATTTTATGTTAAAACGTAATAAAAAAATCTCTCATTGAGGAAATACAGCAAATAAAACAAAATGTTTTTTTTTCTTTAATTTGGTTTTGGGATCAAAGATAGCTATTTGATGACGGAAAAAAGCCAGATAATAAACATAAATTATGTCAGTGTTGTGTGTATTTTTTTTATTATGGACGAAAGCATTTTGTTTTACTTCTCTTTTCGGTTATTTTTTTTTAAAAAAATCTTTAAAGTTTCGATACGCTCGCGCCCCCCTTGTAGGGTCATCGCGCCCCCCCAGGGAGGCGCGCCCCACACTTTGAGAAACACTGTCGTAATGGTCAAAGGACTTTAATAAGCGTTGCATTGAAAAGCATATTACGTGAAAACACACATTATCCCTACTGACAAAATTGAAGTATTCTATTTCCTTAAACGTGTTATTCGGTGTCGATGAGCTAAAAAGTTTATACAAATTGCATTTGGCTAAGAAATCTAAGGTTTTCAACTTCAGTTTGTGTACACTAGAGGGTTTCAAAATAAAATACTGGAATAAAATTTATAAATATGAAGTTTGTATAATGATTTTGGCGTGTGAATGGAAACATGCTTAAAAATGTCTGAAAATAGGTAAAAAAAGGTTATTATTAAAACTGATTTATTTTTATGAAGTTCGTTTTATCTAAGCCTAGGGAATTAAAGCAGAACTGAAAATGTTTATTCAAAACTAGTTCAAAGCGACAAAAAAAATTATATTTCATTCTAATCTAAAGTAGAAAAATTCTGAATAAATTGGCTTTCAAACAGAAATCAATTTTTTTTTCTATTCAAAGTTAACATTTTAATAACATACATTACGAACACTATTTGAAATTTTTTTGCAATATTTTGAGATATTTAAATAAAATACAAATTTGCGAAATGAAAGTAAATGCATAACTGATATATATATTCATGCTTTAAAACTAAAATTTAGATCTTGCACTGATAAAAGATGCAAGGCGTGTGGCATGATGAGTGGGGAACAGTTGGATATGGATGCAGGTTATATATTTTGTAAGACTTTTAACTGTGTTTACAAAATGACATGCAACATATGTAAATTTGCTTACATAGGTCAGACCTCTAACACTATCAATATTAGATTGAACCAGCATAGGTCTGATACAAGGAAATTTGATTGCAACAAAAACCAGGCTAAGATTGAGATAGGACACTTTCATAAACATGGATTCAATAACATAACTGTACATATACTTAGAATAGTGCCAAATATTAAACAAAGATTATGGTTCGAAAACTTTTTATAGATTCATTTAGATCATATTATCCTTATGGTTTGAATGTTATATGGAAAGGTGAAAGTGCCTTATTAACTTTTAAACAAAAATCCGAGAATTCATTATATCTTCCGAATTTTAATAAATTTATTGATAATAGTAATAATATTCGTTTTGCGAGAATTTCAAAAGCTAAACGCAGAAAAAGAGTTACTAGAGACATGTCAACCCTCAAGAATTCTATGTTAGAATTAGCTGCTAAATTTGATGATAACTACAACACAGGCTTAATTAAATCGTTTATGTTTGGCTTGAATAAAACTGAAATTAAAACTATGACAGATATTTTAAGCAGATATAAATTTCGAGATTCTCATGGTATGCATATGATTCGAGACCTTAATAACTATTTAGTACAAAAAATGAATATTAAATTAGATGCAAGTGAAAATTACTCTACAGAATATTGTACATTATTATTTATGAATAAATCCTTTAACAAAACTAATTTTTCAAGTATATTTCAAAAATATCAATCCTTTTTTCCTATTAAAAATATTATTATTAAAAAGGCTTTCAAATACAACAAGAAATTTGGTAGATTTATATTTAATTATAATCAAATCTCGGAGCTCCTAAGTTCTGAATCATGTAGATGCAATCTATATCGAGACTATATTGATGATTATCATCAGCACGTTGTCACAGGAGACCTTAGCATCGAGAAAGATGATTTGTTAAGAAATTTTATGGAAAAGGGTACCGGTTTTAGACTTATGATCACAAAAAATAAATCTAATGTTATGAAACAAATCATAAAAGATTTAGATAAATTTTACCTTAAAATGGCAATTAAATACGGAATGCCGATTGAAGCATTCAATCAATTTAGATCTTATGTGGCAACAGAAATTCGGGAATTAGATTTTACTGTTGAAAATGAAATTATGTATAAAGATCTTAAATCATCAATAGTAAATATCCAAAATGACTTCGTTATTACATATGTTGATAAAGTCTCTGCTAATTATGCCATAATTTGTAAATATTTTTACAGTAAAATATTAAGTAACCACATTTTAAATAATAATTCATTTCAAAAATCAATTCACAATAATAGAGAAGATGATAATCGTCTTTTAGCTTTGAACAAAAGACTGAATATTCATCTAAATAATATTAAATATCCAAGTATTTTTTTAACACCAAAATTTCATAAAAAGCCCTATAAAATTCCGTAGTATCACTAATGGATACAATACATATATCACGAAATCTGGGAAAATCTTGCAATCTCTTCTTCAAAATCTAATTGATAATTTACAAAACACGGCAATTATTAAAAATAGCTTAGAGATTGCTAGAGTTACTAAGGATATGTTGATTTTTTTTATGCATGGTTTTGATTTCGAGGACCTTTTTAATTCTATAGATATTGACGATATGATTAAGGTTCTTCAGTTAATTTATGATAAATATGAATTATATACTTCAATAAAAAAGAAAAATTTGATATTCTTGTTAACCTCATTTTAAAAGAAAATTTCATTATATTTGATCATAATCTTTATAAACAGATCAAAGGATTACCTCAGGGTGGTCCAGCTAGTAATTGTTTAGCGAACCTATATTTACATTTTTTTGAAATAGATCATGTTATAAATGATTCTTACTTAATTTATCGTTATATAGATGATATAATAATTTTTGGTAAAAATAGTGAATACAAACCAAATATTACATTCTACCCTGATTATCTCAAGCTCCTTAAAACTAACTTCAACTCTAATAGGGTGGAATTCTTGGATTTAGACTTGCATCTTATTAACAATAATGTAGTCAGTAACATTTTTGACAAAAGAGATTCGTTTAAGTCCATATAATTAAAATTCCTGTATGGAACAGTAATTTTCATATATCAATTTACAGAAATATCATTTTGAATTTTTTATTTAGAAATGATAACTTAACTACCCACAAAATAGATAAATACAATAATATAAAAAAGTTCTTTCAATGTTGTTTAGATCATGAATACCCTTTTAATTTCTTGAGATCTTATATTCATCACAAATACATTAACCGTCTTGCTACTTCGAATTCCAAATCCACCACACAACAATAGGTTTTCAAAGTCAGCATGTTAGTGGTCTTGCTGTGAAGATTATATCATAACACTCATATCACAGTTTACATTTTTTCCACACACATCTTCCTTACACATTTTTGACAACCAACCAAATTAGAGCCTAGCAAATTTACATTTTTGACAATCAACCAATTCAAATTTTACCATATTTGATTGTCGTCATTCTATACTTGTCTTTGCTGGCTAGTTTAAAAGTCAACTCAAAAGATGTTTGATGTTTTTTTCGAATTTTTTAACTTGGTGAATAATTGACTTTCATTAATGGCAAGATGCTTGTTTCTCTTCGTAAAAGCTTTGTGAGTAAAGAAATTTTGTTAAATTATTTTTTGAAAGATACTTTTCTTATGTAATTGTTCTAGTATTTTTATACTTTTCTTACATAATTATTTTGTGATTTTTCTGCATTAAGAGTTTGGGAGAGTTTGTTACATAATAGTAGTGATTGGTTTTATCATGCTCTCTGAGTTATACTTTCTCTGAAGCTTTGTTTATTTTATTTGGTTTTCCTACCGAGTTGCAAAGGGGGAAGGTTGGCGCCTTCAAACTAGTTTAACCCTACTTATTCGGTCCTAAGTCCGAAATTGCTTTCTGACTCGCTAGGTTCTTCTTTTTTGTAGTTCTTTTATTTCTCTATAATTTTGTTCTTCATGTTTAGCTTTCATATTTTTATTACGTAATTTCTTGTTATGTTCTTTATCTATTATTTCTTGTTTTTGATAAATAATACATATTTCTTTTATATATATATATATATATATATATATATTTTAATAAAAATACATTTAAATAAAAATACATTTATTTTATTCATTTATATTTAAATATTATTAAGAACATATAAATTTAGAACAAATATAGTATTAAAAACATAATAAATTTCAGAAAAGAATCAATTAATGCACACCATAAATTCTTAAAACTCGATATGTAATTTTAGCTATGCATAAGTTGTAATATGTGTTTCGAATAAGTTTAAAGGTTTTTTTTTTAATTCAAAAGAATATTTGCCAACATTTAAACTTTGCTTAGGTTACAACGGATTAATTTTAATAAAATATGAATAATATATGTATTACTATAAATTTAAACAAGCATCTTAATTAATATTTTGCTCTAAAAGTAAGCGATGATGGAAATTTTCCTGCAGCTGAAATATAAATATACTTCAAAGTAAACGTAATTTTGGGAAAATTGGCTTCGCGTACATATTTCACTGGCTGATACTATTTAATTTAATTTAGATTTCTAAAAATAATAATCGATAGCGAAATCAATCGTAAAATTTAAACTGCTTGAGAAAAAAGGGATATAATTACAGCAGAAAAACGATTGAAATATTTAGAAACATTTAAATACTTGCTAACGAATTATATATAAACGCGCTCTTTAAAAGGGAATAAAATTTATGAAGTAATATAATTTTTAATGTACTCTATAACAAAGATTGATTAACTTGTAGTTATAATTTCCCACATTTATCTATCAATAGAATTTTGTGCGAGTCGCACAGTAAGAAATAATTCGAAAAAATTCAATTCCTGCTGTTAATTATGCAATGTTATTGAATAGAAAAGTTGAAATCAGATTTGGAGATATATAATACATTTATAATGCATTTTTTAAAAATGTTTAATGACGTAAAGCTAAACATCATAAAATATATAACAATCCCTTCAAAATTTGTTTTGAAGCTGTAAATTTTTATGAGTTATGTATCTTTTAAACATATTTAATAAAAAAGGAGTTAACAACATAGAATAAGTATATCTTCAGTATAGTTACATAAAAAAACTAATATGCAAAACTTGCTCCTGCACTTCTGTACTTTATATTACAATAATTTGTGGATTTTCCTAATAGATCAGTGCATTTCTTATGTATCAAAACGATACCATACATATGAGTAATAATCCTTATTGCAATATTATGGAAGACGCATAATGTCATTCACATCAGTGATTTCCTCAATATTAACGCTAAATGCAACAATTTCTTGTAAACTGAAAATTTTCTCAGCTGTTGCATTTTCTACGATTTGAATTATTCATCTTTAAATGGCCCACATATAAACCTGTACTTCTTGAATTCTGAATACTATTACACTAAAGTGCCACTGAATTAGGGATAGCAAGGGATATTCCAATTGTGTAGCGCTGTGCATCATTTATGAGAAAGTGAGAGCACTCTGGTAATTGCACATGTAGCGTATACTGTGGCTATTCTGAATTAGTTGTTGGAATTTCCAGTACGGGTAAACTGTTTGATTTAGACGCCTTCCATCAAGGCCAGTGGTCGTGGTAGCCGAGTGGTCAAGGTATCGTATCATGGCTGGCCTTGCCACGAGCTCAAACCCAGTAACACTAAAGACCCAACGTATAGTGGAACGATGCACGTTAAATCTGACGAGAGCTCAGACGTCATCCCATTGGTGTGGTGTGGCAGTTAGGAGAGGGGTGCTAGCTCGGGTGTCGTCCACGTCACTTAACCATGGTTCAAAATTACGTTTTCCGCCACCAAATGCCCTCGTGTAGCTGAACAGTGCGACGTTGATATTCACTCACTCCCTTATTTGATGAAGGACAAATTGTAGGTGCGCGACACGATTTCCGAAATCGTCAGACACGTAGGATTTTTAAAGTCGTCATTGTCAATAGTACACCAAGAATATATGAATGACGGCCAAAAAACTACCGAACAAAAAGCTACAAAGAACAATTAGCCTCGACAGGATGTGGTGAAAGGCGGCTCAGCCATATTGTAAGCAGTCAGTGAAGCCAAACATTAGCTCAAATTACCATCCATTTGAATGACGGTGCATGTCACACAGTCATTAACGGTCTGTACAAAGTTCGCTTCTCCGAAAGAATTTTGAGGGCCATCGACCTACGAAAGTACCTTTGCTTAATGCTTGTCATCGGACTGCAAGTCTTGCCTGTGCAAGATAGCATGGAGACTGGATAGAGGAATGGATACGAATAGCATGAAGTGAGGAGTCTCGATTACGACTACTGAATGCCGACGGGAGGCTAAGAATGTATCATTAGGCTAGTGCTTCTCAAACTAAAGCTAAAACTCGACATTAACCTCTTACAAAAAAGGTTCACTGGTCTCGCTCAACCAAAGCGATAATTGTTATGGACGTGTTTATAGGTTTTTCCGTAGTAGGACTTTTTCTGAGCCCTGCTATCCATAAAACTATTTCGAAGCCTTTGGAAAGCAGTAAAATGAACTTACAGATTTTGCGGAGGATTCACTTATATTTCAGAGAGGATTTCCTTATATATATATATATATATATATATATATATATATATATATATATATATATATATATATATATATATATATATCCCTCTTCGCCCCCCTCCCTCAATACTTCTCATACGTGCACCTACGTGGAACATGGTGGCATTGGGAAGTGAATCGCATACATTTTTATCAGCAGTTTAGAGATTAATTATAAACCGCACAAACTACTAGGATAAATATTAATTTTTGGATATAATTTTTATATGACAAGCCCATAGAGTCACTGGTAACTGTTATACTTCTCTGTAACTTAGTATTCTTAAATTACTTATAATATAAATTGTGCAGTACTCTGATAAATTTTTAAGTGTATTATATCTGTGTAAATGCGTAATTTATTTTTATTCTGTAAGAATATATTTTGTTTGTTTAATTTCCATAAATTAAGATTTTTTTTTACCCCAAAAAAATCCTTTATGTTCCACTTTTCAGTACGCTCGCACCCCCCTCGTACAGTTATCCCGTGCCCCACAGTTTGAAGGACCGCTTCTTTAGGTTCTTGAAGCCATGAATCCTGCATGCCAAGTTGGAACTGTACAAAGACATGTTGGCTCAATCATGGTCTGAAGTGTTTTTTCGTGGCACTGTTTGGGATCTTTTGTGCGTGTACCAAACCATCAATGCGATTCGGTACGTAAAGTTTCGGGTGGATCACCACCATCCGTTTATGCTATCGTGTTATCCGCACCGTAATGGAGCTTTCGAGAAAGACAACTATACCTCTCACAATTCCCGGGGGCTACTGACTGGTTGGATGAGAGTTCCTCTGAGTTTTCTGTCATAAAGTGGTCACCTAGAAGCCCAGACTTAAATCCTATTGAGCATCTTTGGGATGTTTCGGAACAAAGCGTGAAGTCTATCCCACAGCATCAAGAAACCTTACTGAATTATGGACAGTTTTAGTCAATATTTGGCAAGCATTCCCGTAGAACGTTTCCAGAAACTTGTTGAATGCATGCCTCGTCGTGTGGTAGCCGTTATGAAGGCCAGAGGCGGCACAAATTGTTACTAGGTAGGTATCCCTAATCCAGAGACCCTTCAGTGTATTTGTAGTTTTGGTAAATCACCAAACGCTTTTTTAAAACTTTTTTAAATGTGAATTTTATGTATTCATTTATTAATACAGATGTCAGTCATTTTGCCACTAGACCATTAGTCTCAAGCTAACTTCCCATTACTTGAGAACAATAGAGCTAAAAAGCATTAATGCGATGCATCCGTCAATACCGTTCTTGTCCATGAACTCTTCAGGGTTCCAAAGAGTGGGGGCTGAAGTGGGCTTTAGACGGATTTTAAAAATATGGGCATTCCTGTAATAATGCCAAGTCAAAAGGCACATAACTAATGGAATCAGAACTGACTGACTTGGAACTCGTGAGACACTCCCAGGCCATTCCCGTAGCTATATTAGATAGGTAGAAGGCAATACTCGTTTGAATTTAGCTGCTAGAAATACATTTGATCACTTAAGGTTTAATTGCAATTTTGTTTGACAAATAAATTTTATTTGACAACTATTAAAGTTAGATTTGATTGCTCAACCCTAGTGTGATTTATAAGTGTCTTACAAAAGGATTCGTTAACAATATCAGCAGATGTCCGATTTAAGACATATTGAGTAACTGAGTCCCGACATTTGAGTGGAGCGATCTGTTGAGGCATTGTTCGCATGAATAGAGGAAAAAACTTTACAGTAATTCATAAAGGTGATTGACCATTTGGTGTGGCGGAGGAAGGAGATCCAGACCTCAACTCTACAGAGCACTTCGTTGTCTATCTAGAAATAGTCTTTGCATTAGATAAAATTCTCCAACTATCTTTCATATGTTGAAGTAGTCTCATCTGAAAATGAATATCTTCTTCTGAAAGGGAATTACTGCCATATTTGCTGTTCAATAGCAGTATCAATAATGTGGGATCGCGTTATGGTACCTATATAGTTGTACAATAGGAGGATTCAACTCAAGAGAAAAGCGGCAACACCTGAAATGAGACAATAAATAGATATAAAATGGAGGCTTAAGACAAAATCTTTTTTTTAACCAAATCTGCTCTCGTCTGCCTATCAGCTTCATGAATAAAACTCATTTTTTTGTTAACAGTTCTTTCCTTGGAGTATAACTTATTAGTACACAGCATTTTCATGAGTTAAACTGAAATTGGACTAAATATTTTCCATTTTTATGTTCCTATTTTGTCTTAGACATCAGTGTATATACTGCATGATCAAAAACATCTGGAAACCTGCATGTTTGTTTTACATTAGAAAAGTAAAATATTAATTTGATATTATATTTCTTTTTGTGCAATTTTACTAGATGCTACTATATAAGGAAGACTATGCATAATGTTTCAAAAATTGCAGCAGAATTTACTCACTATCTTATAAAAATGATTTTCGTTAGTTCTCTTGTATAAGAAGGAGCCTCAAGTGATAGACATGTAAATGAAAAAAAAAAAAGTAATAAATAAATAGCTACATTGAGATCACACACACACAGAGGTAATGTTGCAGCATGTAAATGTTTGTTATTTGGAAGATGGATATATATATATATATATATATATATATATATATAAGTAAATAAATTAAAAGAGAAGACTAATAAATCTTAAAACATCTTGAAAACAAACCGAAAGAACCAAGAACATGGAACCATGACAAACTAAAGAAGAGAAATTTAGCTATAGTAGAAAAAACTATTATGTTTTCTTGAGCTGTCACTGGCTTAGGACAGTGAAACAGGGTTAAGCAGTGTTTTGCGAGATCTCAACCTTACCCTTCAGCGGAAACTTTCGACATAATAGCATAGGAGATAAACCAATGCAAAGGCCCAAAAACCCACGCGGGTGAATATAACATCAAAAGAATAGAATTGGAAATTTAAACTATTATAGGAATCCGGACGAAATAGACAAATATAAATATTTATAAACAATATTATTTGCAATAGAGGTTAAAAATGATTATGACCATAAGTAATAATAATGAAAATGGGCGAAAAAACTAAAATCTTACCCTATGTATTCCAATTCCAAGAGTATACTAACAACAAGCACAAAAAAACAGCATAACTCAAAAGTATGGCGCCATCTCTATATATTTTAGTAACTAAACTTATTATAAGAAAATTAAGAATAATATACTATAAACTAAATGGAACTGAATATATTAAATAATAATAATTAAATAGCTATAATGTTGAAGACTTATTTATATTTAAAATTAGCTGGATAATTATAGTCTAGGCAACTTTGAAAAAAATTATAATTCTTCAGATACTAAATCTTTATTTCATCTTTATTTCATTTTATTTAATTTAGAATGATATTTCTAAAAATTGAAATGTGAAGGGAATTATTCCAATATGGTATTTTTATAACAACAAAATCAAAAGAGTCTATTTTCTCAAAAATATTACTTTTTAGCATATTATTTTCAACCTTTAATTGGAGATCTAGGAAGTTTGCTGACTCTAAATTGCAGTTGGTTTTTATTAATTCCAAGTAGAGTGTATAATACATTTAATTAGGAGTGAAGTCAACTTTATTGCTGAAAATAATTAAATTATCGATGTATCTGAAAAAGTAACTAGAGTCTGTATCAATTTTTTCATTCTCGTAATAGTATAAATAAATATTAGCCATACTATTATTTGCTGGGCCACCTTGAGGCAGACAATTAATTTGTTGATAATAATAGTAATTATGTAATATGTAATTTTCTTTAAAAACAAATTGTATAATAATATTAAATTTATCATAATTATCAATTTATTTAATGAATATTTAATATATACATTTCCAAGTACTGAAATCATATCTTCCATATCAATAGAGTTGAATAAGTCTTCGAAGTCCGTATCCATAGTATATATATATATATATATATATATATATATATATATATATATATATATATATATATATATATATATATATATATATATATATATATATATATATATACATATATATACACCAGAATTTAACGAAATAAGCGTAATTTTTTTTTTACCTATTTCTTGTTACTTTTCGAAAGCATAGATGAATTTAAAATTGACTTTAATAATGACTTAAATCTTCACATATTAAAATATATATTGTTTTCTGTAAATACTCTAACTAACAAGTATCTATTATAGATACAAAACTTTCAATATAATCTATTAAATCTCTTTTAAGTAGAAATAGAATTCCCTACATTAAAATAAAAATCAAAAATTGAAGAAAACATCATAGGGTTTTTTTATCAGAAATATGTCTATTTTTATCTTGAATAGACCTTATTCTTTTATTCTTATTTTTCCCAATGTATTTTTTTTTTATATTTCTTAGCTCTGCAACTTTTTCTCGTCTTTTCCACGAAGGAAATTATTTTTCTTTATATCCGCATCTATAGTTTTACTGCTTTCAAAAATTCAGTAATCAGAATTCAAAAAAGGACAGAACTCTGAAATTCAAAATAAAAGAAAATCATCCAGAGAAATATATGGAGTCAATATAAGATTGAGATCTAACGTAATGGCAAGTATTACTTTATTTTTATTTTCTAGTACTCGTACTAACTGTACAATATTATGTTGGGAAGTATTCCATTTCGCAAGAAGAGCAGAAAGAACTGTCTGAACGAGTTCATTCTATTGTGCTTTTCTCTAAGGAATACGTTTTCTAGGTTTGTGCGATGTATTTAATGTCAGAATTTATAGAAATTTTGTATGACTTTTCGCACACATGTATTTGATTCAAAGTATATTTTCATTTTTCCTTTCTTTTGCTTCCTAGGATATTATTGCGCATCAGAAATCGGATTTCGTATAAGCAGTTAAGTTTGATTTTTCCGTAGAACTTTGTTTACGATCACTAATGTTTTAAAAAATATTACAAAAGTTGATTTGCTAGTTGTATTAGAAGAAATTTGTGAAACATATTACATGGATCGTTTAAAATCGTTAAACTAAAAGAAAAACTTTTTAAATCCCCAATTTTTTTTAAAGATTAGGAATTTGTCTTGGACTTCCTGGTGACCACAGTTGTGCAATGTAAAAAGGGAGACCTGCTGCATAGGTTAAGCTCCTAACTGCAAACTAAATGTATATATTCAACGTATTATATTGTTAAAAGTATTCCATCATTACATAACATCTTTAAAGCTGTACAAATAATGGAATGCTCTGTGACAAGAAGGAACTAAACAAATTATATATTTTTTGATTAAAAAAAAGTACAAATACCTGCATCGACAATATTCCACCGTTTCTTTTGAAATAGGAATAAGAAATGACATTGGTTGCGAATATTACAATTTTCTTTCTATATGTAAAACATAGAATTGCGTTATGTTGTAATAAATTTATACATGTCAGCAACATACATATATAATGTATGTAAATTTCAGTTTTACAATTCGAGAAATAAGAATGAACAGTTGTATAATGTTTTACAATGGGGTTTGGTCCACCTTCAGGTGGATGGGGATTACCTCCTTACTTTTGCTTAAGAAAAAATAATTATCTATCTTTGAAACCTATGTGAGAATTCCGATATAGAAGGGAGGGTGACTGTGGTAGCATAGTGGTCAAGAAAACGCGTACTCGTGACCAGCGTCTCATGAGTTCAAGTCTAGTACCGCTGAAGATTAGGGGTGCCAGTTCCTATGTCGTCTTCGTTACTTGATCGTGGTTCAAAATTACGAGGGCCATCCCTACAAGCACTTAAATAGCGGAATATAGTGCGGTTTTAATACTTATTCACTCAACCCTCCCCCCGAAAAATAGGGGGTCTGGAAACGCAGAAATGTGTGGGCATTTCACTTATTTGACTTGCTACATTTTTTTATGATTTTCCCTAAAAATGTGATATGTTATAAATATATTAGTTTATAAAAAGAAAATAGTGCAATATATACATTTACTGTGGTAAAAACTGCGAAAAGAAAAAAAAACATTTTTTTTTATTTGTTGCTTTTTTAGAATAAGCCTTTAAGAATTTCTTCTACTTTGATGCTTATTCGTAAATACAAACTGCCCAATTTTCAGTATTTTTTAGAATGATAAATAATGTATAGTTCTCAACTTTTAAATTGATGAATTCCATGTTTTACAAAACTTAAGAAATTTAAGACTAAGAATGAAATATATTATATAAAAATAAATATATTGCAGTTTTGCGCAAATTTTGTGCTGTTTTAATGTAACTACAATTATATTTTAGTAAATACGCATTAACAATGCTGTAGATACAGTAATGATATAAACAATCCTGTTAATTAATTTTCTGTTTTTTGAAATAAAATTGTTCGTTAAGTATCTAATTGATATTTTGTACGAGGAGGATATAATTATTCAATGAAGGGATTCATTGTATATTTTTTTCTATCTTTTATTAGGTCTTCACGAAAAATAAAACTTTTATCTGATTTCTCTTACGCAAAACACTTTCTAAAAGAAAACAAAGACAATTTTTTCGCTTAGAAAAAATACTTAAGTTCCTGGTTTAACAAATTGAAAAAAAGAACAATCATTTTCACAAATCTTATCTCCTATAAAAGTACATTATTTAATTTGCATGGAAAAGGAAGGGTTTATTTAAAAAGAACAGCTCCATTTTTTGGAAGACAAAAAAAATCGAATTTTTTATCTGTGAAGAGACAAAATTTTTCATCTTTTTATAAATAGTATCAGTCAGTTTTTGTCGAATAGTAAATCCGAGATTTGATATTGATGCTAATAGCTATAAAAAAATATGGTAAAAATGGAGTTTAAGGTGAAGGAAAATTTAATTCTTTGAACTCTGAATTAGTAGAAAAATGGATGGAAGAAATTATGACCTATTTTTTTAAATCGGCATAGACATAGAGTGGTGGGCGGGGAAAAAAACTGCATTCTCTGCGAAAAAGTAACAATCAGTGTGCGAATAATGTGTTTCATTTGTATATTGCGTCTAATGCTCAAAATGTTATACTAAAATAGAGCTGTAGTATTAACAGTAATACTAATAGGATTAATAAGATATGTACACTTAGTTACTCACGAAAATTAATTGAGGCAAACATTTTGTAAATAATATAAATTCTACATAGCATCAGTTATACGTAGCATGCAGTTTTATGAGTATACACGCATAAAGGTTAATTCAATAATTCGTAGATACTTAATGAGTATATATCTATACAACTAGGATTCAAATTTACCTAAACTAAGCGTGCCACATAAAAAAAAATATATATAATAATAAAAATAATAAAGTGCAGAACAGATTTTGCTGTTAGTGTGTCCCCCTATTTTCTAAAAGTCATTTTACCGAAGTGTTGTGGTCCGTGACTCACTATGGCTCCATATTTTTGTAAACGCATGGACCTATTAAGCGATGTTTGCTGAACACATTATTAACATCAAATTTAGTGTTTCTTTTTATTTCGAAGACCGAAGAAGGAAATAATAGGGCACTGCGTTTCGTATTTTAATAAAGCCCTTACTCTATTTAGCAAAAATTTACTGGGGATGAGAAACAGTATCTTTTATATGAGCCACATTCCAAGAAATGATTGGCAACGTGGAAGCGGCCACATTCGTCACGTAAGCAGAGAAGCCACTATAAAATCGTCTTGAAGCAAGGTCATTTTAAAAATATTTTTCCTCGTCCAGGCATTTCAGATCTGAAATGTATCACTGAGGAAATTTAACAATGTGTATAGGAAACTGTATGTAGTTATCATGTGTCGCTTATGATACTTTATAAAGCGTTTCTCAAACTGTGGGGAACAACCCCTAGAGATCGTGCGTGATATTACCTATGTGGGAGGGGGGGGCACGAGCCTATTGAAAAGTCGAAAACAAAAGTGTTAAAATAAGAATTAATTTTCTGAAAGGAAACAAATTAAAATACAATCTGGCATAATAAAAATTAAATACAGATATACTTTGATATAATATACTTATAAATGTATCAGTACTGCAAAATGATTTAGATAATTCATTTATCAATACATTAAAAACAAGTTTAATAATTAGTAGTGCCTTCCATGAGCTTATCATATATAAAATTGAATACTTATCTTGATAGTTTTTATGGTTCATACCTAAAATCGTATCATAGCTTTAACGTGAAAGTGCATTTTTATTGCATTCAATGCACTGTTACTGTAGAAAAGGGCGCGATGAAAGTTATGATTGAAAATTGGTTCGCAAACACATTGAAATTTTGAAAAGCAGTGGGTTAAAAATAAACTGAAGGCACAGCAAACAAGAATGCTTTTGCACGATATTGATTCTACTGACAGAACTTTCTTGTCTCTGAGTTTTCTGCTAAAACGTAAACAATTATGGTACACCTTTTTTTACTTACTTGATATGATTCCCTGCGTTTTCCTTATTTGCAATGAACTTGAGTGTCACTTGCAGGGTCATTGGTTTAAAACTGCAAATGAAGTTAAAAATGCCTCGCTGTTCTCATTAAAGTTCTTTTTTAACATTAATTTCATTCCAGTATCGTTTCAAAGAATTTTATAAGCGATGTTAGATAATTGCCCTGGCGTCAATATTTATGTTTGAAGCATTTTTCAGTTTTTAACCTGGTACAAGTCCCGTACTCAATACAACGTTAGTGGTCACACAGGTTGATGGAGTAACCTCAATCCTGTTTTTAAATTGTTTTTAATGTACACGATAAAAATCGTAATTCTAGTGAATGACAAATTAAAAGAAAATATACCTATGCATTTTTAAGGTATCCGACTACGTTCGAAACAGTGATTTTGCAAAAGCGCATAACAGGATAAAGTCCATGATATTTAGCGTCACTCGGACTAGAATACATGCATAAATTTGTTTTAAGGACATTTTGAGAAAAAAAAATATTTAAATACAATATTTTGGCAAAACATTAACTTAGAATAATCTTTCTTCAAAATGTTCTCCTTTTATAAAAAATGCTTCTATTATAATAATATTTTGCCTGTATATAGGTCAGGTCTCTCTACAGCGGCTCAACTAGAATTTTTGAAATGTATAATTTAGAAGAGGGGTTATTCATATTTTACAACAGATGGGTAACGTTTAAAGAAAAAAACGCCGATAATTATTTCAATTTGTTGTAACTCTGAAAATAATGTGAATTTTTCAAAACTCATAGTTGAGCCTCTGTAAAGTGGTCTGAGCTATATACAGGAAAAATATTATTAGAATAGAAGCAATTTCACAAAAGGAAAACATTTTGAAGAAAGATTATTCTAAGTTAATGGTTTGCCAAAATATTGTATTTAAATAATTTTTTTTTTCTCAAAACGTCCTTAACACAAATTTATGCACGTATTCTAGTCCGAGTGACGCTAAATATCATGAAAATTATCAAATTATGTGATTTTTTATAATTATGGTTCCGAACGTTGTCGGATACCTTAAGAAGACTTGGTACCCTAAAAATCACAAACCTATCGTTTTTTTTATTTTCATTTAATCTTATTTTTTGCATTATTATCTTTCGATAAATATATCACTTGTGCATGTCGGAAAGTTAGAAGTTGACTAAAACTTCATTTGAAAACAAGTTAGGCAATTCAGCCACACCCGTTTTTTAGAAAACAAAAGCTAAAAAATGCTTTATGATAAAAAAAAATCTATTTTAGAAATAAAAATAAAAAACTATGTAGTATTAAAAGCAGAATATTTACGAGGCAATACAATAATGTAATTTTTCTTCCTTGTGAAATGTGTGCATGTAAAATTTTTAAATTAAGGCATTTTATATTAATAATTTTATAATTTCAGTTCTTCTTCCTGATATATTTTTCATACAAATGTAATACTTTTATATTATAAGAAGAAAAACAGCTAAAATTTCTGTCGTGACAGAAAAAAAAAAAATAACATTTTTCTTGAATTTTCATGGGCAATTAGTACTCTCTAAAAGTTGATCGTTTATAAAAATGTGTGCGTTGAAAAAATATGAAAATGCAATTATTTTAAAGAAAAACATATACGTAATATCTTAAAGTGGTATTTTAAGTTTAATTAAGCTTATAATAATTATTTTTTCAGAATTATAAACTTTAAACCTGTTTTTCTCAGTTTGTGTTTTTCGAAACCTTAGTGCATTCAAAATGCTACTCCTTCGACAATTATTTACCAATCAATTCCATTTTTTACTTGCGTGTTGAAAATAAAGCATGTAATAAAATTAGGGATCCGTTTTGCTATAAACTGAATACTTTTTTTTAAAAAAAAATAAAATGTAAGACATGTTGGCTTTTTCGTTGATTTTTAGCCTGTATATCAACATTTTATTTTTTTTCTCGAAAACGAATGAAGTTATTCTAAAATCGATACCTAAATTTGTTTTGATCATCCATAAGAGTATTATAAAAAAATTCAGATCAAAAAATTGATTTTTCCAAAGGAGTAGGATTTTAAAATTTTCCCAATTTTCTTCAAAATATTAAAATTTTTAAAATTGTGTGAATAATATATGAAAATTTTCATCTGGTAACATTTTTTTGAATAGAAACATTGTATAAAATGCTAAAATATAATTTTTAAATACGTAAATAAAGAAGTTTGCTCAAAGGGTGCCAAGTCCCCTTAAGGACTTATCACTTTTTTTGATAATTTGAGAAACAAATCCAATAAAAAAAAACTGAAATGTTTCAAGTGAGAGCGACTTTACCCCTCTAACCGGATAGCATGGAAAATTCCGTCATTGTAAAGATGCTTCGAAAATGGACTCCACGGATATTTCTGCCTTTAAGTAACGTTTTCAAAAGCGGATTAGCCGCACTTTTCTGAAATCCTTTCCTCCTTTTAAGGTTTAACATCTTGAAAGATAATGAGGGACGGAGGAAGCAACACAGCAGCAGTTTTATGGCTCGCAGGGAACCCCGTGTTTTGACCCTGGGGCAATCGTAAATAATCGAGGGGAAATTTATTCAGACCCCAGGAAGTGTTAATTTGTTACCTCGTTTTTTTAAAGTTTTGTAAAGTCCCAATGCATAAGTAAAATATGTTACAATTCCCTTTTGGTTTGATATTAATTTGAAACTGTAACAAGTTGGGGCGTGTCAGTGCAATCTGCTATATTATATAGTTAGACAAATTATCTTTTTTTAAGTATATTCTTTCGCTTCATTTTTCTTATTTTAATCAAAGCCTTCAGTTTTTGAAACATGATTATTTTATTTTAATATACCGAAAAAATTAATAAAACACCAAACTCCTTAAAATTTGGAACCTTTTCAATTTTCCAACCACTAAAAATGAATTAATTTAAACTTCATCAAATCATTTGAAACATTTTCTTACACTTTGATAAAAATAGTAACGAAAAAAAAACTAATTAAGATTTATTAGTTGTTTTTTTTTAGATTTCAAAGCCTAAGTCTTCAGGGAAGTTTAAGTACAGTGTCTGTGCTTGGTTATATATTGTTAAAATACACCGAATTATATTTGAATTTTAAGTGCTTGAACTTCAGTTTACATCAAAGACAACATGAATGAAGATTTTCACACATTTTTTTTTATAACTTGAATGTTTGAATAAATGGTAATGAAAAATATTCGGAAACATTTAAAATAGACATTTATGCATATACATAAACATAAAAATCCATTTTAAATTCGAGCTATTGAAAAACATTCAAATTATATATTGTTCAAAAATATCTATTTATACAAAATACCTCAACATTTATCTTTTTTAAAGGCTAACTCAGTGCTTCTCAAACTTTCAATACTGGCGCCCACCTTTTCGATCACAATTTTTTTCGCGCCCCCCCTATACATTAATAATGTACTGAATGCAATAATAATGCACTTTAACGCTAAAGAGCAACGATCTTTATTATAAACCGTACAAATTAGCAACATAAATATTAAAAATTTTGTATACTACTTTTAAGAAAAATAAATAAATAAATAAAATAATAGGATAATTATTATTTTATT
Source organism: Trichonephila clavipes (assembly GCA_019973935.1). Taxonomy (NCBI): domain Eukaryota; kingdom Metazoa; phylum Arthropoda; class Arachnida; order Araneae; family Nephilidae; genus Trichonephila; species Trichonephila clavipes. The sequence goes on along the minus strand of BMAU01016783.1, from coordinate 67,395 downwards.
TTTCCTTCTCTAATTTTAAATTGAACATATTGCAAAATGCGGTAGCTGCTTAGAAGAAAAAAATATAGATATCTGCGCTAAATAGAGAAAAAGAACTCAGAGGGTCAATTTCTAATAATAAGCATTCCTTATAAAAACTTTGCATTCCAAGACAAGCTAATGGACGTCATTAATACTTATTAAACTTGTTCTTAATTTAGTATTAATTAATTAGTTAAAAAATATTCTGTGCAGCACTGATACATTAAAAGTATACCGGCTGAAGTGCCCGCTCTTTGCACGAGTTCATTTATAAGAAAATAAAACATTATTGATATAATAGCTGAATTGTAAGGGAAGCAAAGCCAAGTGCTCGACAATGTTTACAAAAACGTAAAATGATTTTTTTTAAAATCGTTGCTCAAATTATAATTAGTTTTAAGCGAATTGTAATTTTAAGCCTCACATAATTAGCACTTATAATTGATGTTAAACAGTAGCGCACACAGGAATTTTTCAAGGGGGGGTCTGGGATCGAAAGTTCACCAATCTTGTATCAGGTTCCTTTTGATTTTGTCGATTTTCGTTAACAAAGCACAGTAAAAAACTAATTCTTAAATAAATAATTAGCATTAATTAATAAAATTAATAATTAATAACAAATACTTAACTAAATTTTGTGTACTATAAACATAGAATTATAATCAATCAGAAAAAAAATCAAGGACTTTGGGGGTCCCAACCCCCCCTGTGTGCGCCACTGATGTTAAATAATGATCAATAATATAAAATATCGATGAAGAATAATTGTATTATTTTTAATATTTAAAGCGAAAAGACTTCAACATGTTTTAACCCGGGAGTAGGCACGCACTCGATACGGTCGGGGTTATTGAGTCACCCCAATCCTTTTTTTTTATAATTATTTTATTGTACACGATACAAATCATGATTCCAGTGAATTAATTTAACTAAGAGAAAGTTTACTTACCTACATTCAAGGACTTTTCAATTTTTCTTTGGTAACAAATAAACAGTTTTGCCAGAAATAACGATTTCGTAATCTGTGTGTCCCGCGCGACCACTTCCGGGTAAAAAGTATATTTATTATGATAATATGTATGTTACTGCTAAAAAAATTGTGTGAAACGTTTTTCGTTATGCTTCATACGTTGAGAATAGTTATAAAAATATGTCTTGGCCAAGTAATCCTTCATGTGCTTGTGTGTGTGTGTGTGTGCTGTCCATGGTTTTCCAAATATCATAAAACTCTTTTGCATGAAAAAAAGCGCAACAGAGAACACATAAGAGAGGGGTCATAACTAACTGTACCAATCACTTAGAAGGTCAAACAGATTACAGCTATAATGTGCAGTATTTCAAAAATAATGACAGTGATGAATTTATGTTCTTAAAGTTTTTCGATTCTGGGTCCGGGATCTGTTTTTTCTCTGAAAGAGTAGAATGTTAGTTTTAAAAAAGAAAACGTAATAAAAACTCTCTCATCATGGGATTACAGCGAATTAAATAAAATATTTTTTATTTGGTTATAGGATCAAAGATAGCTAATTCAGTATTGAAGAAGTTTTTATTTTTGATGGCTTAATATCACGTATAAATTATATCAGAGTAAAAGTGAATTTTTTATTATGTCTGAAAGTATTTTGTGATAATTCATTCCAGTAAACTAACTATTTTTTAAATCTTTTTTTTTTCGATATGCTCGCGCCCCCCTCGTAAGGTCTTCGCGCCCCTCCCCAGGGGGCGCGCCCCACAGTTTGAGAAACACTGGGCTAACTGAATAAGTAATTAAAATCTGGATATTTTTTTGAAATCTCGATCTTATAAAGCTAGAAATTTTATGTTAGAAATTCTATTTGAAATTTCGAAAAAAAATGCATCGCGCAATTAAAAATTATTTACCATAAGTTTTAGCAATTGTTTGAGTATAATAAAAATTTCAAATTTTATTATATAGCTTTTTTGGTATTTTTAATATATTTCGGCCGCGGTAGCCGAGTGGTATAGGTATCGGAACGTGGCTTGCTTTGTCACGAGTTCGAGCCCAGTACCACTAAAGACCCGCCGTGTAGGGCAGCGATGCACGTTAAATCTGTCGAGAGCTGAAACGTCCTTCCGTTGGTGTGGTGTGGTAGTTAGGAGAGGGGGGTGCCAGCTCAGGTGTCGTCCACGTCACTTGACCATGGTTCAAAATTACGTGATCCATCGCCAAAAGCCCTCGTGTAGCTGAACAGTGCGACGTTAATATTCAATCATTCATTTAATATATTTCGAAGATTTCATACAATTCGGTTGAAAACCGCATGCTAAGAGCAAAAAATATACTAAAAAAATTGAGGAATATACAATTACAATAAATTCTTACATAGAGAAGCAAAACTGAGAAGCTAAAGCGTAGGAATAAAAAAAATTGAGTATATCTGAAGTAGTTTTAAAAATATTTATTTTAAAGTTTAGAAAATTTTTGTATATTATGTTATACTTAATATTAATTTAATGGTTAAAATAATGTGTTAATATTAGTTATGTGATCGTTTGATGAAAAAATTCATATACTAATAAAAGATATCATGGTCATTGATGCGAATGTCAAGAATTTTATGTAATTTTAAATTCAGACATTAAGATATTGTTGTAGAAAATATAAAACGACCAACTAAAATACATGAAAAATGCAGTCTGCTATAAAATGATCTTGACAAACAAAATCCGGCATTTTCACTTACTATGGCAGAGCCGACTTAGTCAGGGGCGATCTGGAAAAACAGAGAGAACCGCGGTTTTGATGGATGCCGCTCTAGCTTTAAAAGCTCCCAGGAAAAATTATATATATATATATATATATATATATATATATATTATATATATATATATATATATATATATATATATATATATATATATATATATATATATATATATATATAAAAATTATACAAAATGCAAAAAAAATAAATCTTGTAATTTTCCATACATTTTTATAACAACGAATTGTGGAATTGGCTTCCAATACATTGTTGTGTTTGACAATACCTAAGGTAACCAACCCTACTTTAGATAGATTTGTACTACTTTTTCGTAACCGTATTCCTTTTAAAATTAATTCCTGCAGCCGAAATACACTTTTGTACACTTAAAAATTTATGTAAACTATAACGGTTAATTTTAATTTATGCAACTTGTGAAATGTTCATAATTAACCATTTCCGTCTAAACAGTTTACATGAAAAAAAAAGTTTGGACTCCCTCATTCATTAGAAACTTATATAAAATTCTAACATTAAATTTTATTTTTCACCGAATAGGATTGAGTGGTAGTGTATAGTGCTTCCACACCACAGGTCTGGGGTTCTATTAACGGGCTGCGCAGAGTCGACTCTGCCTTTTATCCCCGCTACATTGAGTCGATAAATGAGTACCAAGCTTGCTTCGCGTCTTAAACACTGAAGGTCTCTCTTCAGACAGACCACCAAATCGGGACATCTGTTCAGTCACCTCAGCGTCCAATGGTCACGTGTATTATGATGGGCACAGTAGTTCCTGGCCCTCATGGATTGTTGTGCTTCTGAGTTTGAGTCTTAAGTTTGAGGATTACCTCACTTTGGGGATACCCCTTAGTTAAACATGTATTTCCACTCATTTGCAATTAAACATTTTTCTTTAAATTACGTTTATTTCAGAAGGAAGTTTGATTTTTCAAATGTATTTGCTTAATAACATGTATGTTTGTGTTATATATTAAACATTTAATCAATCCAAAATTACATGTTTTTAGCTCCTCTAAAAGCTTTTAGGATTTTACGACTGATCTTACAATCCATATACATTTTATAGTAGTGTATTTAAAAATGATAAAGACATTTTTACGACTGTGTGAGCTTTTATGCCTAGTTTATAAATATAAAAAATTGCATTCAGCTACAGTTTTTAAAATGTACTGAAATAAGTGGAGGAATAGGATATTTACATATTATGAATATTTTTGACTGCAGTAAGATATATTTATATTTCAGTTTCTTTACAATTTGAATAGAAATTATAAGCCATTTTGTGCGAATAGTTCGATGTTGAGTATAAACCCATGGGCTGTTTAATATTGTAAAGTGTTTTACTTTGGTACCAGCACACACTAAAATAAGGCTCATTTGCAGTTATATGATCAGCTTCAGTGATATTTAAATTTTCAAATATAGTCTACACGTACGAAAACATTCTTTCACCACCGCACACCACATCTCATACTATATCTTTCCTACAGCGGGAAATATTTGTGTATACTGAAAAATTTAATACAGGATACATTTCCAAGTGTTAAATTTGTTTTTTAAATTTGGTATGAATACATTGTGGACCTTTCGTTAACTTCACTGAACAAAATTGTTTTAAGTGTACTGTTTTGAAAGACAAAATTAATTAGGGAGAACTTTTCTCACAATAGAATTTGTAATGACTAAATTGTGTGAAACTGTAGTTATCGACGTGTGGCATTTTTCCTTGTAATAAAAGAAACAGAAAGATAAGAAATTTAACTTGAGTAGAAAATGGTTAGAAGTACAGTCATCCGCATTTGAAGAAGTATATCCCCCATTAAAATTAAAAATTATTGACTGAATGTTGGTTATGTCCATCACAAATGCCGATGTAGAAAAGGAATTTTTATTTAATACAAGAAATTCGAAAAAGAGAACACTAGGAAGGAAAATTTAAATTTTTTCCGAAAAATATTCAGTTAACATAAAAATATGTTTTATATGATTTTAATTAAAATAATTTAAAAGTATTGAAAAGTATTGTTTAAAAATGAGATAGGGTCTTTGCTCTTTTTACATCATTACTTTTTTAAAAAAGAGGAAAGTGAGCGCGTTTTCTTACTCTCATATTCAAAAATGAATACAGGATGCTTTTTTCTGGTTCAAATCGCAATACCAAATATATATATATATATATATATATATATATATATATATATATATAATTTTTAAAAAATGACAGAAAATTAATTTTTAAAAAATGACAGAAAAATAAATTTTCTTTGAAGAAAATATAATTATTTTTCAACTTCTAACATACTCTTTATTTCATTTTTTCCTCTTTTTTTTACCTTTAATTTTACTGTGACTGAACATATAGGAGAAAGACACACCGAATTCCACTACGCTTTCAAAGAAGATTGCCCAAGGCAACTTAACAGCTAGCTGAAAACGATTGATCTCTTGGTTCTTACTTTACAAAAGGGACCAAACTGGGTCGTAAAATTTTGCCCGTTCGACCTCCCACGTTCTAAAAGGGGGAAATGAAAGAAGTATGTTGCATTTTTGAAGGGAATCGCAAAATAAGAGTTAAACGCTTTCGGAATAACTTTTCAGGAGGAAGGTATCCAGTTAGAGGGTTAATATATGGTGAAAAATCACAGCCACTTTTCGCTAACATAGGGGATGATATTTGAGGTCAAAACTGTTCCATTTTGTTAAAGCTATTTCAGTTTTAATGTGCTTTATGCTTGAAAAATAGTATGTTGAACTTTTTCTTTCTTGTGTCTTAATGACAGAGTGCAGTGTTTCTTGTGGTGCAGTTGTATCTTCACGTATTTCTTGACGAAATTTGTCGAATACACTTTTCTCAAATTTGCTTTTAATATCATGATTAATATCCATTATTTCATCAGGTATTTTCCTTGATTGATCAGTTTCAACTTTGAACAATAAAGATCTCATATTTGTTTCTTTATATTATGTTAATTTACATGTATAAACCATAGCTAGTCGCCCAACACACCAATCAAAACCACTAATTTGTTCACAGAGGGAAAATGTAGCAAGTTCATAAAAAATATTTGGGAACAAAAGAGGTCGCGTGGAGATCACATTCACCACAAACACCATGGTATCCGAACACGCGTTCGGAGTTTTTTTTTTTTTAACAAAACAGCAAATTTAAACATTATAAATGCTTTTTAGGACTCAATATAATAAGTAATAATATTTAATTAACAATATTTAAAATAAATTACTTAAATTTTAGAAAAATCACAATTATATAATTGAAATTTTAGTAATATTGTTGAAAAAAATTCAAAGCAGTTAGAGAAAAAAGTAATAAACTTATATTAGTAAGAGTATTACTAAAAGTACTATTTAAGAAATGTACAAAAATTCTAATGTTTTATAAAAATTAAAAATTTAAAATCAGATTGAGTAAAGATAATAAGAAATGTCGCATTCTTTGTGAAACCATTATTTAAATAACAAGCCATAACTCAAAAAATGTTTTTTGCAATAAGAAATATTTCAGTTTACATTCTAAAGAAAATAACATAAATATCAGTTTCAAAGTGTTATTGAAATACATTTGTAACATTTTGACTTATCAGACTCGCAATGTGCAAAGTTTTGCAACTAAACATGTCTTAAAAATACCGTTTTGCTATTCTAACGAGTAATATAAAAAAATATTTTATGTCAGTTCCTACTTTGGTGGCACCATCTGTTGCAGCTAGTTGTAACTTCGTCAAAAAATGCAGAATAAATTTAAAATTAATAAAATAAAATTTAATTAATATGAATAAGAATTTGAAAAACTGCGTTAACATCAAGTGCCATCCATTACTAGTTTAAAAAATGTATTCGAACTTGAGTCGATGAATAGAATGCATTTTATTAAAGATTTAAAATTAGAACAATATTTATCTATATCTATATCTATACATATATCTATCTATACACTATCTTTATATATATATATATATATATGTATATATATATATATATATATATATATATATATATATATATATGTATATATATATATATATATATACATATATATATATATGTATATATATATGTATATATATTTATATGTATATATACATACATACATATATATATATATATATATATATATATATATATATATATATATATATATATGAAAAGTGTGGACTAATAGTAGGAATTGAATAAATTAAATGACAATCATTTCCCCAAAATTAAATTTGCATACGTATAATTGAATATTATATTTGCTACTTAACTTACATTTTACTAAGATTCAGCACATATAACATTAAAATTAATTTCTGAGTTCATCCTTATAAAAATCTTCTTTCTGATTTGTGTGTGTGTGTGTGTGTGTTATTTTAGCAAGCCCTATTTGACTTTATAAAAAATATCGTTGCACTGACCATCGATGTGCTTCATGCTTCATTTTAAGGACAAGAAAAAACTATAATTAAAGTCCTGTGTCAGCTTATATTTTGTTACTTTGGAACAAAAAAAAATACTCAATCAAAACTCCCTACCGACAATGTAGCAGGGAAGTTTATCTACTTCAGCAACAAAACATTTAAAGCAGACGAAGAATATGATTTTTTCTAACTAAGCCGGCTCTTTCAAAACCTGCCTTGACCTTTTCTCCTATTAAAGCAGACATTCTCTTGCATTTAGGTGAAGAATACTACTCGAGAGACCATCACTGAAAGTGTGAGCGTTTATTGACGTCACAACTTAAAGAAATGATAAGGGACTATAGATGACGAACCTAGCAAGGGTCAAGTGACACGGACAACATATTAGGTGACGGATCAATCTCGACATCAATGTGGGAACATACTAACGATGCACCAATCCCTCTAATGGGAGGTTTTCAGAAATTTCTAACGAGTCTATTCACGTTTTCATTAATCCCCTTGGGTAAAATTATATTTATATAACTGAGATTTCAGTTTAAAAGCACTTTCCTTGGAGAACATTGGGTTTCATGTAAATTAGAGTTTCGATTTAAGTGCTAGTCATAGAGTAGACGAGATGATGGTTGAAAAATGAGATAGAAGAAAGCATAACGTTTGCTACCGGTGATGATATAGTTAATTGAAGTGAAATATATTACTCAAGTAATTGAAGCAAGAGTGCTCATTAGATTAGCTAAAACTGTTCTTATTTCTACTATAATTAATTGATTAACCCTTTCGCTGCGTATGCTGCGGTTTCTACGGGCAATGTAGATGTAGCAAAATTTGCGTAATCCGCGATTTCCAAGGGGATTAATTTTTTACAACCATTTAGCTATGCAGCCCGCACTGTTCCTGTTTATGTTTTTATTTATGTTTTTATGATTTGATTCTATATTTTAAAATAAAAACTCTTTTACAAAACTTTTTGTATATTTTAACTATAAAATGTAGATTTAATATGTATATTTGAAATACTTCATAAAAATGGTATGCAATTTTTGAACTTATTTTGATAAAATAATTACGCAGCTAGAAGGTTAAGGTTGATTGCTGCTAGGGTTTAATGATTTTAGTGCATTTCCAATTAAGTTGATTCATGATATTAATTGATGCAGTAAATAACATTGTGACGATTTACAATGGCATATCCTTACTCAAATACCTTCAACACCCGTGGTCGATGGAAGCGAAAATCGCTCCCAAAGGGTTTTAACCCTTGACTAGCAGTTGCATCGAATTTGAGGCCTGTCTGATTTTTTTTTCCGGACAGGAAAAGTTTCATGAATTTATGGATAGTATTGGAATCAATATTACTTACTAGCTGGTATACCCGTTCTTCTAATGGGTGAAATGAAAAATTAAACAACACAGAGTGAAGGATAAAGAAGTTCTTAATGAGTTAATTTTACGTAAATTGCCAATTAAATAAAAAGAGCTTTTTGCATATCCCAGCTAAACAAAAAAAAGTAAGAAAAAAACACCTTTGTTAAATTTTATGTATGTAGATCTAATACCTGATAAAAAAGGCTTTTTTAAAATTAATAACACCTCGTAACACACTTGAAGTTCGACTTTTCAAAATACCTCCCTGAGCTGATCTCTGCTCAGCAAAAGTAACACATTGTTAAAAGTTTTGTGCAATTGACGCTTAAAACAGCGTAAATAATTTACATCTGGAAGTGTTAATATTACTTTTTTTGTAATCATTTTATGTTAAAATTGTAATATTCGCAAGCAACGCCGTTTCGTAAATTATAATGTCGATTCAATGAAAAACATAGCGAAATGTTGACAATAGAGTCAAGTTGAAAAATGTCTAGCTACTTTCATAGCTCGAGCTTTATTAGAATTTTGTAAGATCCACCGTGTAGGGGAACGATGCACGTTAATAATTTATGCGCTGCTTTATGATTTACTGCAGTTTGTTTTCAAAGAATACTTTATTTTTTGGATCACGACATTGAAAGTTTAGTAATATACATAAACAAAATGCTCCACTTTGGGAAATTTAATCCGTTAGAGCTAATAAATTAATAAAATATATATTCCACTGTAAAATTAATTGTATACACCGTTTACTTAAAATAAATAGTGTAATCATTTTCTAATGTCTTCATTAACATACAAAAACACAAGACACTTAAATTTTACCATAAACTATTTTTTCGAGATAAAAAAAAAAATTTTTGCAATCCGCTGAAAACGCAATATCTGCTACAAAAATAATTGGCCATCTCCACTAAATTACTCATCATAGAACTCGTGCTGCCATATATCTTGGAAGTATGGATTTCAAAGAATATTCATGCTAAGTATTGGTAGAATATTCTTTCTAAGTTGGTGAGGTGTAGTAGTTAAGAGAAGAGGGTGCCAGCTCAAATGACTTCCACGTCACTTGACCATGGTTCAAAATTACGTGGTCCGTTGCCAAAAGCCTTTGCGTAGATGAACAGTGTGATATTAATATCCACTCACTCACTCCAAAAAATACACAATACAGTAATTATAATTATTTTTTATACTAAAAATGTAATATCCACCTATTCAATTAAAATTATAGCGTTATAATTAAATACTGACCACAAAAAAATTTTGAAAATTAGTCCAAATGATGTAGTGTGAAAGAGAAATTTATTTACTTTAAATACCATATCCGATAAAATCATTTATTTTGAAAAAAATATCAATTTCTTACTATCAAATGTGCATAATAAAATCTAAAAAAAACCATTGAAATAAAGAGAGATTTATAACAACCTCTCCCTTCAGAACTTAGTGTCTTTCTGAAATAAAAAAATATGGATTATACTGATCACAGGAATTAAGTAGAAACCAGCGCCTTGCGTAGCAAAAACAAAAATTATTTCTTCAGGAAAAAAAGATAGATAAATGCTGTCGTGGACTTTTTTGCATCGCACGAAAAAAATGCTTGCAAATTGCAGAATTTTTTCCTACTTACTTGACATCTATCGTTATATTTTGGACACTTCATACAATATATTTATAATTTAAAACCTATGCGTTATGTTGATGTATGAGCTATATGACTGTAAAGTTTCATTAAAATCCATTTAGTTGTTTTTGCGTGAAAGACGGCCAAACATCTTCACAAACTTTCGTATTTATAATACACTGCTGAACAATTGCTAAGGACGGATCAAAAATTGTTATGTAGCATAACATTAAGCGAGACATGAGGCCTAGTAGGATAAAATATAGTTGCCACACTGTTCAGACATTAGAATAAAGAATATTTATTGTTCTGGAAAGTACAAAAGCTGTGAAAAATCTGAAAGAAAAAAAAAATTCATTTGATCTGCGTACGTAGAAATGGAACAATGCATCTAAAAGTCAGCAGGCTCCTTAAAGAAAGGTATCAGTACGAGATATGTCCACCGTGGAGTGTGATGAAACATTCCACACGTCGTAACATACTTTGCACAACATTATCCAGCAGCTGTTGAGGCAATTTATCCCATTTCTCTGTGAGTGCACGGATGAGGGAGTTCTTGTTTGTCGGAGGATAGTTTAGACCAGTAACTTGCCTCCCCAAAGCATCCCACACATTTTCAATGGGGTTTAGATCTGGAGAACGCGCTGGCCATACGAGACATTGAATACCCTCGCTGTCTAGACAATCCTAAACAGCGAGTGTTCGATGACATGTTGCGTTGCCGTCCATAAAAACAAATTTATCACAGACAGCACCACGGAAAAGACGAATATGAGGAAGTAGAACTTCATCAATGTATCGTTGGCCCGTCACAGTCCCATTCGCAACCACATGTAGGCGCGTGCGGCCATTGATCATGATGCCGGCCCACACCATGATACTGCATGTCGGATATCGGTCCTTCTCCTGGTCATTTTCTGGACGATAAGCAGTACCACTCTCGCGCCAGATCAGTTGGCGTCTACAATCCAATGACAGACTGAGCCTACTCTCATCTGAGAATAGTACGCATGCCCAGTCCTGTTCAGCCCAATTGTGATGCTCACGACACCATTGCAAACGTGCAGTATGGTGCTGTCTGGTCAATGGGACACACACAACAGGTCTGCGTGCGTATAGTTCTCCTCCCCTCAATCGTCTGGCAATAGTTTTTCGGGAGATCTGCTTTCATGAGCCAGCAAGAAACTGATTTGCCACCTGCTGAGCTGTGGGCGCATGTTCCTTTTTGCTGATATAGGACGATATATCTGTCTTTTGTAGGCGTCGTATTTCTAACACGACCTCCCCCGTGCCGTCTACTACACATTCCAGTAGTTTTAAATGACTTCCACAGCCGTGAAACAATGCTGTGAGCGATGTCATACACCCTGGCCACATCTGTTATTTTTCGCCCTTCTTCGATCTTTCTAATAATTCGGCCACGCATAAAATCATCTATGTGATGTCGGGAAGACATGCCAAAAATTTTAAGTTCTTCTATTAAATCTTTCCTGTAAAACTTTGACTTGAAACAACAACTGTCCCCACGCGTCAAAAGCTTTAAAGCTCTTATGAACGCTATCACGTGATGAACAGACGTGGAAAAAAAATTTGCATACTCATACTTCTTCTTACTAATATCCCGCACTTATTCTAATTTTCCACATTTTTCTTCCTTTCATTTTGTGGTTGCTATGGATGATAGTGTTATCCGTCCTTAGCAATTGTCCAGCAGTGTATATATCTAGATTATGGGATTGTGGGAAATTTGGCTTGTACCTACCTAAATGATCATCTCATGTGTAGGACACACGATTGATGTGAGTTGTTAGGATACACATATGTGACACATATGGATTTTACACTTCTAAAGGCGGCATTAACAGACAGCTTTCATTTGGTCAGAAATAGATTGGATTGGAGGCTGAGTTACATGGGTAAAAGGAAGCTAGGGGTCATTCACATTCACCGTCCGAATTTTTATATAAAAATACATAAAATACAAAACCTGTTCAAAATGGGAATGACAGAAGGGATGATAAATATATATATATATATATATATATATATATATATATATATATATATATATATATATATATATATATATATATATATATATATATATATATACTGGTGTGCAAAAAATAAGGAAGAAGTCGAAAAATTAGCATATCAGCTGAACGAAGAGGGAGAGCGGACAGAAAGACCAATCAGGAGATTAAGTAAGGTGATATACGGTAGAACATGCGCAGATATGCAGGTAGACGTAATGGGGGAGTGTCTGAGTAGTTATAAGCATGTTGTCGGTGTAAGATCAGTATTTCTGGCAAAAAAATTGCACGCCGTATAACAGTTAAAATCACACCGATTTGCTGCCTCAGCAAAAAATGGCGAATAATCAATCTGTTGGACGACATCTGGATGCTTTTACCCGAGGTCGAATCATTGGGAAGTTGGACGAAGACCGCAGTGTGACAAGTGGGGCTGCAGAGTTCGGAATTGCTCACAGCATCGTTTCACGACTTTAGAGACAATTTCAAACTACAAGAACAGCTATCCGGGGGTTCAGTAGTGGTCGTCCACGATTAACCACTCTCGCAAATGACCGGTACATTGTCTTACAGGCCATAAGAAACAGGCGGCAGACAGCGGGAGAAACTGCTAGACACACGAAAAAGGCGACTGGACGACCGATATCGTGTTTTACCGTGGCCAGAAGACTGCACGGTGGTGGTCTGTTTGCACGACGCCCTGTACTGTGTGTATCTTTTACGCCTGCCCATCGGAGTTGGCGTTCTCTGTGGTGCCGCAAACACCGGAGTTGGAGAGACAATGGATGGGGACGAGTACTTTTTACAGATGAGAGCAGATTCAGTTTGAGTAGCGATTCTCATCGCATACTCATCTGGAGAGAGCGGGGAAGCCGCAATCATCCCTCGAACATCATTGAAAGGGACAGGTATGGAGGTCGCGGTGTTCTCGTTTGGGGAGGCATCATGCTTGGTAGTCGTATAGACCTTCACTTCTTCGACGCAGGTTCAATCAACGGGACCCGTTGTTGTAACGAGATTCTTCTTCCATATGTGCGTCTTTTTAGAGGCGCTATGGGTCTGCAGTTCCTTTTCATGGACGACAATGCACCATGTCACCGCACAGTAGCTGCCGAACAGCTCTTAGAGAGTGAGGATATTGAACGTATGGGTTGGCCGGCACGATCTCCGGATATCAATCTCATCGAGCATGTATGAGATTTTCTAGGCAGACGCTTGGCAGCTCGTACCTTACCACCAGTAACGATTCAGGAGCTTCGATTGGCGCTGCAAGACGAATGGGTAGCAATGCCTCAACAACTCATTGACACCCTCATTCTCAGCATGGGCAGACGCTGTGAAACCTGCCTAGCAGTCAGGGGAGATCATATCCCCTACTAAAGACCGGATGTTTCTTGCTGGACACCCATCACAGGGATGTTTCGGCCTTCAGTCGCATTGCGCTCCATGCTACTTTTTCAATTAAGCTTCTTTTTATCCCTCTGATTTCTCTTTTAGTAAGTGTTGCTTACATTACGCATGTCCTTACGTATTGGGGATATTATGGTATTAAATGTGTTGATTTGGAAAGCTTTTGTACAAAGTTATATTGAAAAAACCGTCTCGTCCTTATTTTTTGCACACCAGTGTATATATATATATATATATATATATATATATATATATATATATATATATCATGTAGTGATGGAATTGATTATACCGCAGTTGTCTGACTATAATGCGGTTTGAAGCTTTCAATAACTAAAGCTCAGCTTTTGAAATTGTTTGCAGAGTATGAAGAACAGCACATATGGACTTACACCTATGGATCCAGCGGCGCAAGTGGGCAAATTAATATAATGGACGGAGAAGGAAAGCCAGTATTAAGGTGGAAGACCAGGTGTTGTTGTAAAAAACCCTATGAGTTCTGCGAGTAAAAAGGTAATGAAGAGATTTCAGCCTCGCGTTTTAAGGTCTATACGAGGGGATTATAGTGGAAAAAACTAATGTCGTCATATGGAAAGAAGGTATAGCTCTAACGGACAATGCAGACAAAGGACAAATTAACAATCGAGATACTTGAGTGAGTGTGAAGTTGAGACGGATAGGTCCAGTAATGCGAGGTCTAGAAGAGCACAGGAAAAATCTGAAATAAGAGAAGGTCAGGACAGGGAACAATCGTCTAACGGGGAGCTATCACATGGTAGAAATAAAAGGAAGGTTTTCTTGACATTTTCTACACTTTTTAAAAACTCTAAGCGGAGTGAATTTGAAAAAAGCAAAGGAAGATGATGGATGATGAAGAGAAGGGCTATAAATCAATGGTACTTGAAGAGAATACCACGGTGTTTGCTGTGGTTCGAAAGGAGCGCAATTAGTGGATCACCAGAAAGAGCCAACTGGAAGATAAGATCAAGTCCGCCTTCGATGCAGTCCGGAATGAAAAGAAAGAGAAAAGCGTCTGAAAGAACCAATTGGAAGAAGAGGATTGAAACACCTTCACTTGAATCCAACCCAAATATCAAAAGGATGTCACGGGGAGGTTGAAGTAGGGAAGATATGACATCCAAAGGAAAATCATTGAAAGTAGGAATAACGATGGCTTACCCGGAAAGAAATCTTTATCCGCTCAAGGACTAGAGCTGGATCCAGGACAAGGCAAGAAGAGTAGTCAGCAATGTCAAGCATATATATCCGAGCAAGACTCTACAAATAACGAAGCTGAGTGAACTCCAGGAGAATGGTATTTTATTTACCAGCGGAGAGGAATTTTATCTTTAGCCAATTTGCTAGAGAGAGAAGTAGTCAAAGAACATCCAATGTGGAAGCAGTAAGTGGCGACTCAACAGGAATCCATAAATAAAAGATCAGGTTGCAGTGCTTTTTTTACTTCTTATGACAGAAGTGATGTCATTTTTGCAGAAATCCAAGTCCGGTTTGATAATTATTTTTCTTAGCAAAAGTTGGTCACCAAGATAAGCGCATTTTTCTACAACTTAAAAATGTACTTTTGTGTTAAATTTCTTTCACATTTTTAAAAACATTTGTTATTAACGATGGTTTTGCTTTGAATGAGACTTGATTAGAAGGCTAGGATTACTTGAATGTTTGTGTATTGTATATTATATTTGAAAAAAATTATGTATTCATTTTACGTATGTATCATATAGTATCTGGTTTGGGACGCGATATAAGTACCATACCAGGACAAATAACCATAACACAAAATGCGCTGCGGGAATGGGGAGTTATTTTTGAAAAAATCCATATTGTGTTTATATGCGGAATTATTTATTTATGATTTATTAGTACTAGAAATATATGTATTTATGATGTAGTAGTGCTTAGAAATGTATGTATTTGTTGTTAATAAATTTTACAAATGTATGGATTGATGCTTGATTAATATTAAATGTTCAGATAAATGCATGATACTGATATGATTCAATAGTGATCCTATTTCCAGTACATCGTGACAGACCAGGATGTTTTGAAAAAGAGGTCTCATTGCTGAGTAGAAGTAAACGTCTGCTGCCATATCATAAAATACGCATGATGTGCCTCATTCGTCTGTAACATATTTTGTAAAGATCCTTTTGGGGGTAAACAGATGAGTCATTTTTCCCTCCAGAGTAGAATTCCCCATATCTAGCCCGAATAGGGTGTACTTGTAAGTTATGTACACATTAAAATTATAAGATACATCACTTTTGAGTGATTAAGACTACACATGTACTTATTAAATTACTTAATTCATTAACTAAATTCAAAATGTATTTTTGCATCATAATGATAGTATTTGTTACGACAGTAGATTATTCAGCTTAATCTTAATTTAATATTTTCAAAAAAGTTTTGAGACTTAAAACCTATATATATATATATATATATATATATATATATATATACAATATATAAAGCTAATAGCGTAAAATAAGAATCGCCATGTTTGTACATAAAATATAATTTTTTTTTTCAGTTTGAAATTGGGATAGTTTAACATGGTTGAGTATTTGTTGCACAAATTTAAAATAGTATAATACATACTACAGTATGTTTACTATAATAAAGTTTATCAGTAATAATTGTATTCAGAATACTTGTATTTGTGGAAATCTAATTGCAGTGTCAACGGAAGGCGTTTATAGTTTTATCATTTTCATGAGTATTCCAACTCTTCAAAATAGTTTTCTCATAGCAACCTGAGAACCTTTTGGCAATGACATATTCTCAACAGGAAAAATTTAAGGATAAAGCTTTTAAATTACATTAAATATCTTTTAAAACATAATTGCCTTTGAAGTTCATCTGTATTCGTAACTATAAGAGCTAAAAAACTCAAAACATAGTGAAGCAGAAATGATTTTAGTAATAAAAATTGAAATTAATAACTAATTCAAACTATAAGAGTTGATTGTACTCAAAAATATTTTAAACTGCTTCAATTTCAGAATAGGAAAATTCTTTTAAATTAAACCGAAACCAAAACCAAAGCTCAGAAAACTTCAAATATCGGAAAAACTAATTTATTATCATATCTGAGATTTGGTGGTAAGCTGCACAATGCTATGACCACAAAAAAAAAACGCACTCAAAATTCTTTTCTGCTTATTTGAGATTTGTAGGGTACAGTGTAGTCTTAATTAAACTTAAGATATAAAGTTTGTTTGTTGAATTCTTTGCGTGATTTTGCCAGAGCATAATACCTGGTCAGGAATTATGTCAAATTTAGAATTTTTGGCATTTTTCTTAACAGTATTAAAATTTAGCAACATAATTGTTGACAGGTCACTGAAACCCACCTATAAATAATATTTTCTCTATGGGGGTTGCAGATCTATTCAACCTTCCATTAATCCTCTTGGGTAAATGTTTTTTAACTGTGATTTTAGTTGAAATTCAATTTCCGTCGAAAAGATTGAGTTTTATGTAATTTAGAGTTTATTCTTAAGTGTTAGACCTCGAGCACGAGAAATGATGGTTTACATTTTAGATAGAAGAAAGCATAACATTTGTGACTGGTCGTGGTATCGTTAATTCAAATGGAATATTAGTCAAGTATTGAATCAAGAGTGCTCAAAAGACTAGAGAAGTGCTTTTATTTCATTTATAATTAATATAATAAGGTTCTTTGCTCCTTGACTTAAAAGATTCAAGTCTATTCTTAATTAAGTTGATTACAGTTATTAAGTGATATTGCAAATAAAACTGTTTTAATTGAAATATGGCTGAGCTTCAGTCGAACCCTCAAAAACCCTTAGGTCAACTGGATGCGACAGCTTCAAATCATGCTTCAAAAATATCTGTCCAGATTTAGCGACCATTCGGCTACTGCAGTGTTTCTCAAACTGTGGGGTGCGCCCCCCTTGGGGGCATGACAACTGTACAAGGGGGGCGCGAGCATAAAATGAAAAGTCGAAAACAAAAGATTATTTAAAAAATTATAAATTTACTGAAAGTAAACAAGTGACACATTCTGACATAATAAAAAGTAAAATACACATTTACACTGATATATTACACTTATAAATATGTCGGTGCTACACAGTGGTGCACACAAGGGGGCCCAAAGCGCTTGATTTTTTTCCGATTGATTTTAAGTCTAAGTATATAGTAAGTAAAATTTAAATAAGTATTTGTTATTCATGATTAATTTTATTAATTAATGCTAATTATTTATTCAATAATTAGTTTTTTACTGTGTTTTGTTCCCGAAAATCGATAAAATCAAAAGGAGCATGATACAAGAATGGTGAACTTCCAACCCCGGTCCCCCCCCCCTTGAAAAATTCCTGTGTGCACTACTGGTGCTACACAATGTGTTTTATAATTAATTCAACAATTCTAAGTTAAAAACAAGTTTATTAATTACCAGTGATCCTCCTATGGGTTTGTCATATATATAATTATTACAAAAATTAACACTTATCTTGATAATTTTTGTACGGTTTATAATTAAACCTTGACTGCCGATCATAAGTTTCGCGATTTGCTTCCAAATGCCAACCGTTTTCCATGTAGGCACGCGTATGTAAGGTATTAGGGAAGGGGAGAGACTTAAAGGAGCAAAACTAATATGGGATAAGTAAATCCTTCGCAAACATTGTCAATGTCATTTTATTGCATTCCAAAGTCTTGAAATAATTTTACGGATAGTAGTGCACAGAAAAAATCGTACTTCGGAAAGACGTATATATAAGTCTGGAGAAATAAAAGCTTTTGCTTAGCGAGACGTTTATATATACGGGGGTACATAAGAGGTTAAAGTCGTAACGTAGTTTTAGCGTCAAAGTATAGTATTATTGAATTCAGTACATTATTATTGTATGTGGGAGGGGCGATGAAAATAATGATTCAGTTTTGCAACTTTGAGAAGCACTGAGCTACGGTAGTGGAATACGACGGCATTTTAAGGAATGAACGTTAGATTAATATTAAATTCCGTAGCATCTGCTAATTTCAAATATTATTTTTTTCAGAACATCATGAATGATAGCTGATAATCAATTTTATATCATTTTAAAGAGTTCATTGGGCTTTCTACATTTACGTCGCTGATCTGAAAATTATATTCAGATGCACTGAATTATAGTTCAACTTGTTTTTATGCGGTCGCACCAAAAATATTCGATAATTTCATAAATACTTACATACGACACACAATTTTATAGGCATACTACAAAAAAACTTTTTTATGCGGTGGAAAGGGACCGTATAAAATAAATCGCAATCAAAAAATATGTCAATTATTTAAGAAATATATGATAAAGTACTAAAAACAAAATAATTAATTAAATTCCACATGACAATATTATAAAAACATTTGATTTCTCAGTATACTATAACGGGCCTATCCGCGAAAACTTCACTAATCCTCTTGGGATAAATTGTTTTTTAAGTCTTTATATTGAAAACTTTCTCCCGAAGAAGACACGGTTTAGGGAAATGAAAGGTTATATTTAAGCATTAACGTTTAGGTACACGGAGTTAGTAATTAGTGGAGAGCAGTTGAAAGTTACTCGAAGATTATAATTGCTGAATAATCAAATATTGTTAATTGGCTATTTAGTCAGTTAGTTAGAATTGAATAATTACGACCGGAGGTCACACAACTCAGAACGGAATTACGGTAATTTAGACCGTAGGTAACCAAAGCTTTCAAAGAGTAAGCTAACTGATTTATAATTAAATATTAAGTTCCCTTTCTGCTGTATAAATGCTCCTATACTTAGAAGTGTGTAGTTCCTACCCTGGGTTGTTAAATTAAGTGAGATAACAATAAATTAGAATTGTATTGACCTTGGCAGTTCTTTCTTCTAACCCCCAAATACTGATGGATGCGGCAGCGTGTTTATCACATTTGGAGAGATTTTAAAAATGCGCATACATATAGAATTCATTTCTACTCATTGCAATCCAAAACACGCACGTTTTTATGATGAATTAGTTCGAAATGGCTTATGTCCCTTGAGGATACAATTTCAATTCATTTATTTTTTGTCAAAATAAAGTTAGAGATAAGTTTTTATGACGAATCCAATTTGATCAGTTGCTTGTAATTTTCCTGATTAACAGATATGCATCATAGAAATTATTTTGACTATCAAACTTCTTTCGGAATCGGTATCTAGTTTAAGAAAATGCTTTTCCGATTTGTTGGAAAGCTGAATCCAGGCATATATTCTATCTTCTCTCAAAGAATCCGATTATTCATGTCCGTCTTCATAATCTATCAAATTATTGATAATGTCACTCTCATTGAAAGTTTCGTTTTCAATCAAGTGCGTGCTGCTATTGCGTGGCGAGAAATAAATGGAACGTGCTTTGTCGACATAATGTTTATAGACAATGAAAGGATCGTCTTGAAGTTATATATGTACACTGATAGAAATCATCGCAATGGCTCCAAAACCATTGAAATTCATTAACCGCATAAAAAAGCCTGCAAAAAAGATACCATGGATATCCAATATGTTAAAATAATTGGTGGGCCGCAACCGCAGAGCTTTCACTCCTTTCTATCAAAATAGCGTGCACCAGGATCAAACAACAAACGTCTCGCTAAGACAGTCAGACAATTTGTTTTGAACCTATATTTTTCCCGTTCGTGTTCAAAGACTATTAGGAAAACAATGTGCCTGAAAATGTTTTTAATAAGAGATCATTTGCAGAGTTTGGAGAACGAGGTCCCTTGCAGATTTCAATATTTTAAGAAAATTGAGCCTAAATTCAATTGGATCTCTTATCCAATTAACTCTTGGTATTGATATAAAACCTGATGAGCTACAGCTGGAGCGTATTGATATGAAGGCAAATCAAAGCTAACGATGTATAATGCTATGTCATTGACTTTTACACATCTTTGTCAGCTGAAAAATCTCCAAATATGAAAGACAGTTTCGTAGAAATTGTTCGTTACATTTCAGTTGACATAAAGGTTGCCTTGAATGCCGTGTACAAACTTGGAGGGGATGTACAGAACATTCTGAGGAGCCTTTATTATGTCGGAAAGCATGGGAGGAAACGTAATCCTAAAGAGTTAAGAAGTATCAGGGGCGTTAAATTTCTCTAGAGATCTGAAAATATAAACAGTTTTCAAACAGGTATAATTTTTGTTTTAAAATTTAAATTAAATAATTCGATTCTTTTACACATTATTTATAAAAGAAGGAGGCTTCAGAAAAGTATAAAATCTTTAAAATATAATAATTATTTTAAAAATCACAAGCATATAAAAATTCTATAAAAAAATATTAAGTATTTTTTGCGTTACGCACACTATTTTCTAAAATAGTAGCCTCTGATGTATAAAACTTTATAGAATTATAAAATGCATCATACTCTTTAAACCCTACCAAATCTTAGTATTATATATCTTTTGTATTTCAAAACATTTGCAAAATATTGCAATTTTTTAAAGAAATTTTAAAAAAAGTATTTTTTTTATTAAAATATGTAAGTTATTATTCTATTTATATAAAAAAGCTACAGTGTAATAAGAATACATTTATCTTTATAAATCAACTTATAGCTAGTAATATTAAAACTAATATTTTAGAAAAGAGCATGCGTGACGTAAAACTTAATAAATAGTTATATAAAAGTTCCTTATTTTCATATGCTTATAATTTTTAAAATTAAGATTGTGTTTTAAACATTTTACACTTTTCTGAAGCTTCATTCCTTTATAAATAATGTGTAGAAGATTCGAATTATTTAATTTAAATTTTAAAGTATTATACCTGTTTTGAAAATTGTTTATATCTTCAGACCTCAATAGAAATTTAACATCCCTGAGACCCCATAAAGAGACACAAAAGCATTACGGCCATAATGCAAAAAGTGTAGAGTAAAACACTTTATTACAAAAACAAAAGAAAACAATGATAAATTAACATTATGGCATTAAAGCAACCCAGGAGTTATTTGAAATTGCTTCTATTTTCATGTACGCATGCACAACACCTGCGCGATATGGATTGCAGCAGCAGTGATGGATATTCAAGCCACCAGGTCTATTTAAGAATGGACGGGGGCATCAATCGTGACTCCGAAAGATCCATGTTCCGCCTGGTTCTCATGCACCCGAGCAAACGATTGATGATTCGGTTGTCACCTCGTTGGATATCTTTGGGGCTGGGCCGTTGATGCAGTGGATATCCGCCAACTCGACGTTCATATCATTATTCATGTTCATCGCTTGCTGTTCATGTCTGAAATGAGGAAACCGCATGCACCGACTTCTTGAACTTGCGTACAGCGCCACCTATTACTTTCGACCCGTGCTTTCGTATGCAATTATGGCTCATCACGATGTTAACTACTTCCCCTCCAATTTTGTGCAAGGCATTCCGGGACACCTATATGCTTAAGAGAATAGTTTTTCTTGCATGAAGATCAACATTAGTAAATATAGATACAAGTTGGCTGACATAAACTTGTAGGTTATGAAGAAATTTTTAACATGTGCAATCTCACTCTTCATTGTATAAAAAAATGTTTAAAAGCATGATATAAAAGCATTTGCCTCATTAACTAATTTTAAAATTAAACGTGATTGCTCCTAAAGATAATATCCAGTTAGCAGTGCAACTGAAAAGGAATAAAACCTCAAATATTTTATTTAACTTTTATTTATTATTATTTATAATAAATGCAATCAATCTTTAAACGTGTGGTCCTTCATTATCATGTGCTCCTGTAATATGGCCCGCGAGCCAAGCAATTTGCCCATCCGTGGGTGTTAAAGTAATTGGTGCTCCCACAACACTAAAAAAACTTAATCCTTATATAATTAACATCTACCACAGAGAAGATATTTATAGAATTCGTCCTTGTTGACATTTATTTATTACTAATGAAAGTTAAAATGGGAAATAGAAGAAAATGATGCTTTCTCCAGTTATACTTATAACAGCATTTACTTTTTCTAGAGTGTTGATTTGAATTTCTGTCTTCGTACACGACTTCATTTTTATCCTATCTACTTAAAAATTTATATACGGTTGCAACGTCTCCATGAACATCGATCGAAGATTTATTATACTTTGTGATGATTAATTAATTAACCTAATTAGAAGAAAACTCCTAACTCCACAAATTCACGTATTTCTAATTCTGATAAGAATAAAAATAAACAGATTTAACAACTGCAAATATTTTCAGGAAAAATACTTACTTCCCAAACGCTCAACAAGAGATAAACCTTTTTCTTTAAATCTCATTACTTTTGGAAAGTTTTAATAATTAAATAACATACTTTTCAAGTAAACAATGTTAAATTTCTTAAAAACTTAAGTTTGCACAATTTGCTGTTCTTCAGTTGCAATCTAAAGAAATGTTGCACAACTTAAAAAGAAAAAAAAACTTTCTGTACAAATATCTCATTAATTTTAGCTTCAGATATAGTTACTCATTTCAGCAGTATTACTTTTTTTCTTTTAACTGATTAACTCTTTAGAATATTTTCGTCGTTATTATGAAATGATTAAAATTCTTCAAAATATCTTATGGAATAAACAAATGAATATTACGCAAAAAAGAACGAGTTTATACGTGATTTTCTTTTATTTTCTTGTAATGTAATTTGCGCTTTGACAAACGTTTAGTTTTAAAACAACTTTATTTAACTCTCGATAAGTTTCATAGTTTTGTTCAAAACATTGCTTTGCGTTTTAAAATCTTCTTGAACTCAGCAAGTAGATATAAAGTATTTTCTTAGCATATTGTACCACAATTTTAGATTTTAATTTTTAAAAAAGTTATTTTTATACCAGTGAAAAACACATGCCATACTCAATTAAAGTAGTATATACTTAACGACCCTGCTTAAGAGTATATATATATATATATATATATATATATATATATATATAACAAACAAATAATATTAAAAAAATAAATCAATTCCTACGTAGGGCATCAAATAACAATTTTATTTTAGATAATTTTTATTAAATAGTTACAATTAACATAAATATGTATATAAATATGACATAATCGCAATATTAAGTAACAAAAGATAAAACGATTTTCCATTTTCATTTCTATGTATGACATTTGACTAGTTGTGTTTGCTTTTTAATATTTATTCATTAATTAAATTTATTTATTCTAATATATTAGTTCAGTGAGAAATAAATCATATTCTCAGAAATTAGGCCATCACAGATTGGATGGCCTAATGGTCTAACCCACGGCCCTTGGAGTAGAAGTCCAAGTTCGTTTTGTCTCGCTACAGAGACAGAACGAACAATTTTCTTTCTATAAATACCGTTGAAGTATTATTTTTGTTAGTTACTTTTTTTAATTTAATTAATGAATTAGTATTTGAAAAAAAACTATATTTACATCAAGTGTCATCCACTACAAATTTAAAACATGTGTTTGAACTTGAATGGATAAATAGAAAGTATTTTATTAACTATTCAAAATTTAAACGATATATTTATATATATGTGTTTGTATAGGGTGAGAGTGAACTAATAGTAAGAATATAAAAAATATTGTTGAGGAAATCCTTTTCCATGTATTTAAACATAACGTTGAAGAGTACAAATAATATTAAAAATGTACATTATTGAGTAACTTTTTTTTTGAAAAAAGTGCTTTTAAAGCAGTATAATTGGTTTAAAAAATAAATTTAAGAAACCATTTAAGACATTTTAAAACACAAGTTATTTATTACGCTACAAACTCATACCTTATAAAATGAGGCGTTACTTATTTCAGGTTTGAAATTAAATATTTTTATTCACGTATTAAGCAGAATATGGATTTGGAAATTTAGTAAAAGTCTCTTAATATGCTATTACAAGATAAAAATGACAGAAAGAGGAAACGACATATTTTTCCTTAATCCCTATCTAACTTTACCTCAAATTTATAAAAATCGCATTTTTATCAAAGGATTTTGAAAAAAAAAATATTTAATGCATATTTCTTTTGATTCATTCAAAAATTCCCTAAATTTTTTAAAATAAAATATGTTTGCATATATTTAGATTAAGTTTTTGAAATGGAAAAATATTCATATAATATTTACTTTATTGTTTTGAAATAGTAAATGATTAAGGTACTAGTGCAAAATCGTCAATTTTCATTTCAATGACAAAAATATTTTATTTAATATTTATAATATTTAAACTTTCTTCTTTCTAAAATACCTTACTTTTGTTAGTACTCCAATTAATTGCGAAGTTATAGCAATTTTTGTGTCAAGTGAGAACTAACCAGAATTTTGAAATCAAAATCAAAAGTACTTTCAATTTTAAATATTTTTACTCTTTTCTTAAGGAATTTTATTGAATTTATTTATAAAATATTAACTAAGGTAATAATAAACTTGGATATAATGATATATATTTTTTTAAAAAATTAGTTAATAGTTTTAGTAAAATTTGGCAACAACTTCACAGGTTTATAGTCATTTTTGGATTTGTTTATGTAGTAGCTCTAACCATTTGTTCACTCTACATTTAACTTATTTTGATCTGATAAAAAATGTTTTTTAAAGACAAAATATTGATTAATTATGGATAAAGGCAGATCTGGGAGACCTAAGAAGCACCGATTTAATGGAAATGGTTTTACACACAATTCTTACTACCCTTAATTAGAATGATGAAACGGCTTAGCTTAATACTACAGATTCCACCATTGCCAAAAAATTGGAATCGAACCATAAAATTTTGGAACTTTTTTTCAGATAACAAGTTTGAAACTTTTCAAGGCAATATAATTGTCAGCTTGTAAAATTTAATTTCTTTATTTGCCAAATGTTATTGTTGCCAGTCTAATGCAAAACTTTTCCAAGTTATAAACTCTGTCCGGGAACTATTGAATCTGCTTATTAAAATAATTATCTTGGTTTAAATAATGAATTCCTTGATAATTTTTAGCATAGTCTAATTACCTCATGGATGGTGTTTTGAATTTGGAAGATATAGGTAAAGACTATTAACGAAAAATGCACTTTCAATCCATTAGAAATATGGAAGAAGTTGTAGATCCACAAAAAAAAAAAAAAATTCGAAATAAATACAAAAAAAAAAAAAAAAAAAAAAAAAAAAAAAAAAAACATACCAAAATGGAATTAAAAGTATGTATTATTCAACCTTTCTTCCCTATTTTGAACAATGCAAGAATATTTGAGAGAAAAAAATTACCATAAAATACTCGTACAAATTTTTTAGATGTCCTCCACGGGTAATCTATGGAATCATACCTTAGAAAAGTGTGTGATTTGTGTAACTTAGGCCGTGTTTCAGAAGAAAAAAAATTGAAGATATTTTCAGTTAACTGTTCATCAATTTTTATCTTAAGTAAAGATATACTGGTAAAAAATAAAGCAGAAATGTTGGAATTGTATGAAAATATATGGCAAAAATCATTATAATCAATAACGAGAAATCTACATTTCAGTGGCCTTACAAGTAACACAGCAATAAATTGAAACAGAAATTATTTTTAAAATATATATATTATCAGTTTTATAATATAAAAAAATATTTTTGAAATTTGTGGAGTATTGTTTAATAATTTGTGTATTTATGAACAAATGTGTCATTATTATTCATGTAAAGTGCTTTAAGTTGTGATTTGACACATATTAATATAACGCTAAATGTACGAAGGTCTCTTAACTAGTAATTCATAAAATGATACAAATGAGTTAGGCATATCATTTATATTGAGTAAGATAACAAATAAAGAGAAAATTGAATGATTTCTTAATTATTTCATTAGAAATAGAGAAACATACCAGTAACCAGACTATTGATGAATTGTTAGGTGGCTAAATGACGTATGCAATGCAATTATTGACATGCAAAAATCTATCACTTCCATAAAGGTATTGATTTTTTAAAACAATAAAAATCACATTTTATGTTCTACTTTGAGACATTCAGCAGTTTATGTGTTTGCTGATATTCACACACACACACACACACACACAAATTATTACTTTATAATATTTTTATCTGGTAGTTAACAGAAGTTAAAAACAAACTATTATCACAATTTATAAGAATATATTGCAAGTATATATGATTACATAATATTGTTTGCCAATTTGACCCTTAGTTTCATTAAATTATAATGAACTATTAATGGTATCACATAAGAATATTCAGTACAAAAAAAACATCCAAAGAAAATGTTTCATTTTTAATCATATAATTTCTAGTGTATCTCTAGCAAGTCTTATTTTTAATTCTAAAATTGAGTTTATGAATGTTTTACTTACAGTTCAGCTACAGCAACAACCAACTTTATGAGGAACATAAAATACTATCCATAGCTTTAGATTGTAAATCATACAGAATTGAAACTGATATTTCCTTTTTTAGCAATTTATTTAGTATACATTTTCAAAATAATATTAATTTTAATTTATTTTATGATGCATTCTCAAGAAATATTTACATAATTATTTTCACTTTTCAAACCCCGTATTTATTTTTTTCTTAAATTTCTTTCCAAACAATATTATTTGTGTTACAAATTATTATATTAAATTTTTATATGTGTAAAATGTTCATATAAAATATTTAATTTAAATATTTTTCATATAATGAGAGTGTACTTAATGAAGATATTCAGACTAAATAATTAAGAAGTAGATCATGCTTCCTCAGTATTAAATTATACATACACATTAAGTAAAAATAAAATGAACACTTCTTAAATAATCGCAGATATTGTTTTGACTTCAATATAAAAGTATTAGGAAAGCTGCCAATTCAAATATACTGAAGTGTAATTCAGACTAATACCAAACTCAAAAATATTATATTTTTCATATTGTCATTTCCTTTCAAAATAATTCGTTGTACAATATTAATCAGGAAATAAAATATAGCCATACTTTTTCAGAATCTAGGTGATATAAGTTTTTGATTTTCTGCAAAGGTAAGCCTTTCTTTATACATTTCATCACTAATGATTTCTTGCGACATCTCATCTGGACATCAAAGAACCTTTTCGACTTTCGTATCTGCAGAACTTCCAAATATTTCGAGCAGTCAAATTTAGGAAATGAATAAAGTTTTTGATTTTGGAAGAGAAAGGTGTGTTATACCGGTAAAAATAAAACATACTGAATATCTAAGTTTCCTTTTTTTACTAGGAATTGACTGAGTTAATCATAAGAATGGTACCATTTCATAGAACATATATATTTAGTAACCCCCTTACAACTGTACAAACTCTTGAAAATAAATTTAACTCTAATAAAAACATAACAAAGGATGAGATTTATGAGAATATCATCGAACACTATCTAAGAAAAATTATTATGGAAGTGTACTTTTAAAAGAGTATACTTCTATCTCTTTAAGACCCAACCCATACGATCGTGCGGGTTAGATATTATTTTACGTTTTGCTTCTGGAACAGTCTTATGTAAGAAAATCGCAAATCTAACGGTTGACCGCTTTGCAGAAAGTGTAAAGTGTTACATTGTATCAACAGAAGATGGTTATCGTCCATGTATTTAATTTCAGCGGGAAAATCTAGCTTTGCTTTCAAATTCAACGAAAAAACGTTTCATTTTTATCTGTCTTAAAAAGGTAATTATCAATATATTTCTACTTGCTTCGATACAAATTTTTTATTAATGTTTGAATAATTGTAAAATCAAACAAATATAAATTATATTTCATTAATGTGGCTTGTAGGAATCGGGATTACGTTACCCGCTAAATCATGCGGGTTGGGCGTTATTTGAGTCACTGCAGCTGTAAAGGTAAGTACTTACCATGCGAATTTTCTTTTCCGTTTCAATAATTTTGATGAAAGCCTACATAAAAATAAACTATATAGCTATATATTTAATACCAAATTTTCTTGGTGGTTGCCATGGATGAGTCTCTTTTTTTCTTTCTCTCTCTCTTTTTTGCAATTAGTTTTCTTTTTTTATAAATTTGTTGAAGAATATGGTATTTTATCCTCCACACACACACACACACACACACACACATATATATATATATATATATATATATATATATATGCATTCATATATGCATTCATATATATCTCCTCCCCCCCCAAAAAAATCAGTATATTCTGGAGGTAGTTAGTAAGCTGTGGTTTAAACATATATATATATATATATATATATATATATATGTTTTAAATAATATAATTTCCTGATACACATTATACTTTTTTTCATGGAATACTGTGTTAACTTTTAACCAAAAACCTTTTTAGGTGTCTAAAAAGAGAAGAATTCTCCAAGAAGAAATTTCTCAATTGATGAAAAAATCAGATTGAACTTAAATCAGAACTTAGTGATCTCACCGATGATGGCAATGCTGCAATGAAAACATATTGTTGTTGTTGTTTTCTGATGCCACCTGTCTGACGTAGTCAGATCGAGGCCCACGAAATTCATCGTGGCATGGGCAAGAGGTACGCCTGTCGTTGGTCTTGAGCACCATACAGGTGACAGTGCGATTTTAGCTCGGCGAAATTCCCCGAAGGGACGATAGATGGTGACACCACCTCTATCTCCACCTCCACAATTTCTGCATGGAAACTGAAGAGGAGGGAAATATTCTCCAGTCCTTGCGCTCGTGATTAAGCCCAAAAGACTACGGACCCACTGATTTAACGAGCACGTACTCCGTGTGTACTCGGAGGGTGTTTGGTGGTATCGGGCATCGAACCCAGGCCTTCCGGTCTGGTGTCCGATGCTCTAACCACTAGGCTACCCACGGCCCATGAAAACATGAATTGCGTATACTGGAAAATTAATCAAGTTCAAATGAGAATGATGAAGAAGGACGTGGAGTAATTTGAAATAAAAAGATAATTTTGGATCATTCTATTCCAACAAATTTCTCGAACTCATTCATTTCATTGATTTAGCTGTTGCAAACTCATGGTTTATGTGCAAACAAAATGCAATATCAAATAAATTCCTCCAAAAACCAAAATGGATCGCTTAAAGTTTATGTTAAAGATAGTTGAAGCGATATCAGGCTCTCCATTACTAACAAAAGTATTTTAACTGCTGATGAAGATAACGTTGTTTTATTTCCATTCTCAAAAAGATGGAAGCGTTATAAACCACCTCCTATACATGTCAATGCTTTTATCGTGGTCATTTCAGGATAAAAAGCTTGACATTTATAGCCATTTTCGATGTGTTGCTGACGTTTCAAGCGCTCGCAAGTTCAGATTTCAAAACTACAAAAGCAGTTCGAAAACTTGTTGTGAAAAATGCAATGGTTATATATGCTTGTCAAAAACAAACTGAAAGATTTTTACAGTAAATTAAAAATTTATTAATAAAATAGTTAATCATATATCAATAACTTCCTTATTTGTAACAATTTTTCTTGAATTAAGATTGTGTCTTCTATCAACTTAGAGCTAAAAATTTATAACTCGTAAAATTGCATAGGTGACCTGTTTCACAGATAACGACCAACCCACACGATCGTGCGGGTACCATCTACGTTCCAGGGGGAGGGAGTGTTGTTTTTTTAATTGTATTCCCAGTGTCATTGGGGTCCATATAGCATTAATAACCAGAAGAATTTAATATTTGGAGATAAAAATAATTCGGGTCTTAAGGGCTATACATTCGAATATATGTTTAGTTTAACCCTCTAACTGGACACCTTCCTCCTGAAAAGTTATTCCGAAAGCGTTTAACTCTTATTTTGCGATTCCCTTCAAAAATGCAACATACTTCTTTCCATTTCCCCCTTTTAGAACGTGGGAGGTCGAACGGGCAAAATTTTACGACCCAGTTTGGTCCCTTTTGTAAAGTAAGAACCAAGAGATCAATCGTTTTCAGCTAGCTGTTAAGTTGCCTTGGGCAATCTTCTTTGAAAGCGTAGTGGAATTCGGTGTGTCTTTCTCCTATATGTTCAGTCACAGTAAAATTAAAGGTAAAAAAGAAAAAGAAAAAAATGAAATAAAAGAGTATGTTAGAAGTTGAAAAATAATTATATTTTCTTCAAAGAAAATTTATTTTTCTGTCATTTTTTAAAAATTAAAAATATATATATATATATATATATATTTTTAAATATATATATAAAAATATATATATATATATATATATATATATATATATATTTTGGTATTGCGATTTGAACCAGAAAAAGCATCCTGTATTCATTTTTGAATATGAGAGTAAGAAAACGCGCTCACTTTCCTCTTTTAAAAAGTAATGATGTAAAAAGAGCAAAGACCCTATCTCATTTTTAAACAATACTTTTCAATACTTTTAAATTATTTTAATTAAAATCATATAAAACATATTTTTATGTTAACTGAATATTTTTCGGAAAAAATTTAAATTTTCCTTCCTAGTGTTCTCTTTTTCGAACTTCTTGTATTAAATAAAAATTCCTTTTCTACATCGGCATTTGTGATGGACATGACACACATTCAGTCAATAATTTTTAATTTTAATGGGGGATATACTTCTTCAAATGCGCATGACAATACTTCTAACCATTTTCTACTCAAGTTAAATTACTTATCTGTCTGTTTCTTTTATTACAAGGAAAAATGTCACACATTGATAAATACATTTTCACACAATTTAGTCATTACAAATTCTATTGTGAGAAAAGTTCTCCCTAATTAATCTTGTCTTTCAAAACAGTACACTTAAAACAATTTTGTTCAGTGAAGTTAACCGACAGTTCCACAATGTATTCATACCAAATTTTAAACACAAATTTAACACTTGGAAATGTATCCTGTATTAAATTTTTCAGTATACACAAATATCTCCTGCTGTGGGGAAGATATAGTATGAAATGTGGTGTGCGTTTGTGAAAGAATGTTTTCGTACGTGTAGACTATTTTTGAAAATTTAAATATCACTGAAGCTGATCATATAACTGCAAATGAGTCTTATTTTAAAGTGTGCTGGTATCAAAGTAAAACACTTTACAATATTAAACAGCCTATGGGTTTATACTCAATATCAAACTATTCGCAAAAAGGCTTACAACTTCTATTCAAAATTGTAAAGAAACTGTAAAATATAAATATGTCTTACTGCAGTCAAAAATATTCATAATATGTAAGTATCCTGTTGCTCCACTTATTTCTGTACATTTTAAAAACTGTAGCTGAATGCAATTTTTTATATTTATAAACGAGGCATAACAGCTCACACAGTCGTAAAAATGTCCTTATCGTTTTTAAATATACTACTATAAAACGTATATGGATTGTAAGATCAGTTGTAAAATCCTAAAAGCTTTTAGAGGAGCTAAAAAAAAGGAATTTTGGACTGATCAAATTTTTAATATAATACACACACACAAATATACATGTTATTAAGCAAATACACTTGAAAAATCAAACTTCCTTCTGAAATAAACGTAATTGAAAGAAAAATGTTTAATTGCAAATGAGTGGAAATACATGTTTATCTAAGGGGTATCCCCAAAGTGAGGTAATCCTCAAACTTAAGACTCAAACTCAGAAGCACAACAATTCATGAGGGCCAGGAACTACTGTGCCCATCATAATACACGTGACCATTGGACGGTGAGGTGCATGAACAGATGTCCCGATTTGGTGGTCTGTCTCAAGAGAGACCTTCAGTTTTTAAGACCCGAAGCAAGCTTGGTACACATTTATCGACCCAATGTAGCGGGGATGAAAGGCAGAGTCGACCTTGCGCAGCCCGTTAATAGAACCCCAGACCTGCGGTGTGGAAGCACTATACACTTTCACTCAATCCTATTCGGTGAAAAATAAAATTTAATGTTAGAATCTTATATAAATCCCTAATGAATGAAGGAGTCCAAACTTTTTTTTTCATGTAAACTGTTTAGACGGAAATGGTTAATTATGAACATTTCACAAGTTGCATAAATTAAAATTAACCGTTATAGTTTACATAAATTTTTAAGGGTACAAAAGATGTATTTCGGCTGCACGAATTAATTTTAAAAGGAATACGGTTACGAAAAAGTAGTACAAATCTATCTAAAGTAGGGTTGGTTACCTTAGATATTGTCAAACACAACAATGTATTGGAAGCAAATTCCACAATTCGTTGTTATAAAAATGTATGGAAAATTACAAGATTTATTTTGCATTTGTAATTTATATATATATATATATATATATATATATATATATATATATATATATATATATATATATATATATATATATATATAATTTTTCCTGTGAGCTTTAAAAGCTAGAGCGGCATCCATCAAAACCGCGGTTCTCTCTCTGTTTTTCCAGATTGCCCCTGACTAAGCCGGCTCTGCCATAGTAAGCGAAAATGCCGGATTTTGTTTGTCAAGATCATTTTATAGCAGACTGCATTTTCATGTATTTTAGATGGTCGTTTTATATTTTCTACATCAATATCTTAATGTCTGAATTTAAAATTACATAAAATTCTTGACATTCGCATCAATGACCATGATAATTTTTATTAGTATATGAATGTGTCATCAAACGATTACATGACTAATATTAACACACATTATTTTAACCATTTAATTGATATGAAGTATAACATAACGCACACAAATTTTCTAAACTTTAAAATAATAATTTCGAAAACTACTTCAGATATACTCAAAATTTTTTATTCCTACGCTTTAGCTTCTCAGTTTTGCTTCTCTACGTAAGAATTTATTGTTATTGTATATTCATCAATTTTTTTAGTATATTTTTTGCTCTTAGCATGCGGTTTTCAACCGAATTGTATGAAATCTTTTCGAAATATATTAAATGAATGATTGAATATTAACGTCGCACTGTTAAGCTACACGAGGGCTTTTGGCAACGGACCACGTAATTTTGAACCATGGTCAAGTGACGTGGACGATACCTGAGTTGGCACCCCCCTCTCCTAACTACCCCACCACACCAACGGGAGGACGTTTCAGCTCTCGACAGAATTAAAGTGCATCGCTGCCCTACACGGCGGGTCTTTAGTGGTACTGGGCTCGAACCCGTGACAAAGCAAGCCACGTTCCGATACCTATACCACTCGGCTACCGCGGCCGAAATATATTAAAAGATACCAAAGAAGCTATATAATAAAATTTGAAGTTTTTATTATACTCAAACAATTGCTAAAACTTATGGTAAATAATTTTTAACTGCGCGATGCATTTTTTTTTTCGAAATTTCAAATGAAATTTCTAACATAAAATTTCTAGCTTTATAAGGTCGAGATTTCAAAACATATCCAGATTTTAATTACTTATTCAGTTAGCCTTTAAAAAAAGATAAATGTTGAGGGGTATTTTGTATAAATAGATATTTTTGAACAATATATAATTCTAATGTTTTTCAATAGCTCGAATTTAAAATTGGTTTTTATGTTTATTTATATGCACAAATGTCTACTGTAAATGTTTCCGTATATTTTTGATTACCATTTATTCAATCATTCAAGTTATAAAAAAATGTGTGAAAATCTTCATTCATGTTGTCTTTGATGTAAACTGAAGTTCAAGCACTTAAAATTCAAATATAATTCGGTGTATTTTAACAATATATAACCAGGCACTGTATATAAACTTCCCTGAACACTTAGACTTTGAAATCTAAAAAAAAAACTAATAAATCTTAATTAGTTTTTTTTTCGTTATTATTTTTATCAAAGTGTAAGAAAATGTTTCAAATGATTTGATGAAGTTTAAATTTATTCATTTTTAGTGGTAGGAAAATTGAAAAGGTTCCAAATTTTAAAGAGTTTGATGTTTTATTAATTTTTTCGGTAATCTTATAATAAAATAATCATGTTTCAAAAACTGAAAGCTTTGAATAAGAAAAATGAAGCGAAAGAGAATATACTTAAAAAAAGATAATTTGTCTAACTATATAAAATAGCAGATTGCCCTGACACGTCCCAACTTGTTACAGTTTGAAATTAATATGAAACCAAAAGGGAATTGTAACATATTTTACTTATGCGTTGGGAATTTTGGAAACTTTTAAAATACAGCTAGCAAAGAAACACACACACTTCTTGGGTTGTAAAGAAATTTCTCCCCGATTTTTTACGATTTGGGGGTCAAACACGGGGTTCCCTGCGAGCCATAAAACTACTGCTGTGTTGCTTCCTCCGTCCCTCATTATCTTTCAAGATGTTAAACCTTAAAAGGGGGAAAGGATTTCAGAAAAATGCGGCTATTCCGCTTTTGAAAACGTTACTTGAAAGCAGAAAAATCCGTGCAGTCCATTTTCGAAGCCTCTCTAGAAGGCGGAAAAATCCGTTCTGTCCAATTGGAGGGTTAAAATTGCACGGCATCTTTTATAGGACTGTTTTTAGGATTTAAAAATACTTTTTTACCTAAATTAAATATTTTTATTCCGATAACAATATCATATTTAATAATCTTTTACACATTCATTTCATGTTAAATAAAATTAAAGTTAGAAGTAATCGAAAGTATATCATACTTATGATTTATAATTTAAAATCGTGGAAACTATGAAGCCTGTAATATGTTCTAACTTCTTTGGGTGAGTTGCTTTGTATTAAATAACGTTTTTTTTTTCCTTGTACTAGTGTTAATATAAGTAAGGCACATCAATCGAGTGACAGCGTATTTCTCTTTCATGCCACAGGTCTGGGTATCAAATCCAAGCCTGGCCAATGCCGACTCTGCCTTTCATCCCTTCCGTGGGTGGATAAAGGAGCACCAAGCTCACTTGGGGGCTAAACAATGGGTGTTTCGCGTTAGAATGACCCCCTAACCAGAACATCTGATCATACACTACAGCGTCCAAGGTCAAAAAAGCTGAGATGGGAGCAATAGTTCTTGTCCATTCATGGGCTGTTGCACAACTGAGTTTAGTTTAATTTCATAATTATTTGTATTACATTGATTATTAAATATTTGAATGTAACTGAATATGTATTGGAGAGATATGTATGCGAATGACTTACGAGTTAAATTGAATGAATAAAACAAAGAATGAACTAAACTGCTAGTTTTATCTTATTATACTGCTAAAATATTCTCATTTTCTAATAGTGTTTCAGTCAAAATGTCTCCTATAATGATATAAAATATCAGTTCAAATGCTTGTTAATAAATCTTTTTACTGTATTGTGTTGAATAAATTTGTGTCATACCTCAAAAATTAAAGTATTGCAAACTTAATTCCGCAAAATAAAAATTTATTATGTCAAAAATAGCTGATTACGGTGTTATATGGTATTGATTGAAGAAATTATAAAATGTATTGTAACTACAATGTAAAAATATCTAATGCATGTATATTAGTGACAATAATTTAGATTAGTGAAACCAATGCTCTCATAATAATAACGGTGTGTTCAGATATGACACTACAATTCCAAAACTCTTCCAGTTTTCAGAAAAAGAAAAATATAGCTATGACAAAATATTTTTAAGCGTTATTTATACTAAGGGGAAGCTAAATTATAACATTAAAAGTAAAAAAATGTATAAATGAACTAAAATCAATCATTTTGATAATCTTTTAAGATAAATCTAATACTTGAGAGGGTGATGTCACTTTTAATAAAAGAAAGAAACAAAATAAATATGTTCCGTGCGTTGTACTTGACACGAAATAAAATATTGTCATTTTTATTATAAGTCTCTTGTTTTTGTGATGCAACTTTCAGTTACATGTTGTAAACATAATATTCACTGTCAAAGAATATTCAGAAAATATGAGCCAAAGTTTATTTTATCCTAAAATATATTTGACAGGTAAAAAGTTATACAACATATCTATGTAGTTTGTAGTTCACCACATATTTTCTTTCTTTATTCAAAGAATTCTCTTATAAAAATTAGAATAGAGCACGTACTTTTTTTAAAAAGGGAGAACATTTATGAAACAAAATGTACTTGTTTGAGAAAGAGAAATATTGCCTTTAATTTTAAAATGATAATTTCAGTTTATAAAAACTCGTTGTTTTACAAGAATTGCAAATTTGTAGGTACAATGTAGGGACAACTAGCTTCTAATGTTAATTCTTACAGGAAACTTAAACATTTAGTTAAATATTTGAAAAATTTAAATTTAAAAAAAATCGGTTAAATCATTCTATTTTGACTACATTTTCAAATGGTGTAATGTTTTCCATAATCATGTTTCATTAAATTTCTTTAAGCGAATTAACATTCCTCCTTTTTTTAAACATTGTTTCGTTTTTGTAAACCATACTTAAAATAATGCAGTTGTAACTCAATAATATTCAAGTTATTTTGTGTTCACAAAGCAGATATAATGGCTGTTAGAGAAGAAAAGATTAAATTACCATATTTATTATCTTTTTTTTTATTTTTCAACAATTCTAACTTCCACCTGAACGAAGAAAAGTAAATTATTTTATCCGAACAAATTCTAGTGGTTGTCCGTATTACATTACTCATGAAATAATGAGATGAAGTAGGGGTAGAGGCAATGTCCTCAGAGTGTTATAGTCCTGGCTTCAAGAAAAATTCTTTACAAAGAGGAAGAAAACAAAGATGCTTTAATTTTTTAAGACACTTAAAAATGATATATTAAAGAAAAACAATTAAATCTTGCACACCGCTAAGTCTGGGGTTTAGAGAGCACCTATAATTTCAAGCAGCATTTTGTTTGTTAATTTTGAAGTATAATTGGTATATATAATGTGCACCCCCCACCATTTTTTACAAAGAAACCTGAAATGTAAGTATACAATGTTCTTTTGTTTTGAAATAATTTATTAAATGTACTATACCAGACTTTAAAATTATATACTCCTAGAACCACGATTAATTACGCTCACAATATATGGCATTTCTTTTAAATAAACAGTATTTTGATATCTGTAGAAGTCAGATTTTCTTTATATTTGTCTTTTTTTATTTCTACATCCATGGTTTTTGTACCTGGTGTATAACGTGCACCAGTAAATTTCGATCTGAATTTTTGTGAAGAAAGTTCGCGTTATATGCTGGATTTAACGGTAATTATTTCGCATTTTATGAATTTGGTAATGGATATGTAGCTATTCTTGTCTAATACATAGTTGTATACTTTTTCTTAGCTTACTTGAGTAAATGGATATAATTTCAGCCATAAATATATTTTAAGTAAACTGAATACTGTCTTCATTGAAATTTTAGATTCATTTATATACACAGCAAGCAAACGATTAACTGTAGAAACTCCAAATTTATTTTAATTTATTTCTAAGATAACATATATGCTGTTAAAAATAGCATTTAATTACTGAAATGAACAACTATGATTTAAACTAAATATTGGGTGGTTCTAAATGAATGTATATATAAAAGTTATAAAACTTTTAGTATTTATTACAAATAACTTACATGTATGATTCATACATCAAATGAAAGAGTAACGGAAACAATTTCCCTGCAAGCTTACAAATGTTCAATGTGAACCCCATTCGCCACACGACACACACCAAGTCGATAGGCAACTTCATCTCAAATATTGTCCAGTGTGCCTGAGGTAATTCTGGCAATAGCTGCTTCAATCATGCGTCTTAAGTCTGGAATTTAAGCTAGTAGCAGATGCACGTACACACAATCCTTAATGGACCCCCACAGATAAAAATCTCATGTTGTCAGATCGGGTGAACGTGGAGAACATGCGATACAAACTTTACCGTGTGGCCCTTTGCTGAAAATTCGTTCGTTTGGCACAGTGATGTTTAACCAATAGCGTAGTGAGAGATGTCAGTGAGGCGTTGCACCATCTTACTACAAAATGAAGATATCAGTTTCACTTTCTTCCAATTGTGGAAATAGCCACAGTTGTACAGCATCAAGATAGGAAGAACCAGTTACAGTTGGTTCTTCTAAAACGAAAGACACATACACTCCCCCCCCCCGAGGTACGGCACAAAAAACATTCAATTTAGGTGAGTCTCGTTGCACTTCTAGCTCCTCGGGTAGGAGGGGGAGGGTGTTCTGAGCTCCAAATGTGCGCATAATGAGTGTTCACATTTCCACCGAGGTGAAACGTTGATTCCTCTCTGAATACGACATAATCCATAAAATGTTAATTGGCTTTTATCAACATGTCATTTGCGAATTTGGCATCCAAGCCGTAGTCTGTTGGTTTTAGAACTGGTAGTTACTGCAGACGATAAGGACATAGTTCTAACCATTTGCGTTAAAGTTTCCGAACAGCCATCACGGGCATTGCCAATTCACCCTTAGCACACCGAACTAAAAAAATTTTGAGCTACACATGAACGAGTCTCTCATTCTAGCAACTCTCTGTCTTCGCTAAGGTTTGGCCGTCCCGTACTCCTCCCTTTACAAAGACAGCCAGTTGTTTCAAATTAATGATACAATATATGAATGTTATTATCGTTTGGGGACTGACAACCGTACTTAATACGTAGTACTCGTTGCACAGTAATAGCAGATCCTGCCTTTGGAAATTGGATAACACAAAACGCTTTCTGTTGACTAGTCGCTTTTTTTCTACTAGTGCGCTGATTGGCGGGAAAGGGGAGTACGTTTAACGCGCATGCCTACACAAACCAGCAAACAAAACTGTTCCAGTTGCTCTTTCATTCGATGTATGAGTTATACTTATTTGTAATGAATGCTAAAGAACCTTAAAATTCCGATAATCATTTAGAAACACCCTGTATATCTTTTCTAAAATAAAAATCATTAGATGAGAAGTTGAATGATGGAAAATATTAGTGTTTATTAAATGAAAAAAAATATGAACTTTCGTATGCAAAGTTACATTTCTCGGAGGTTTATGTATTTTTTAGAAATATCCCCAGTTTGACTTTTTTTCCTTGGATGTAGAAAGAAATGGTAAATTAATAATCAATAAAGAAAAGAAGAAGAACACGACAATACTCTTACGCTAAGAATTTGACCTTTGTTTAAATTTGTCTTCAAGGTGCTTTTTTATTTCTAATTGAAGCAGTCGTGCAATTGTTAACAAAGAAAAAGGAAATAAGCGATACATAAAGTTAACAAATGCTGTAAAAAAGAAAAAAAATGATGATGTAAAATGTGTGGTGCAGTATTCAGAGAAAAACATATGTAGCTCATATAATAGAAAGTTTCTGTTTATAGTTCAGTATCAAAAGGTCAATCGGAAGTTTTTCACGTTTACGTATGATTCATTACATTACTTTTAGATAACCTATTTTGTTATTCTTTACTTTTGTATCTGGAAGATGTTGCGTTGTTGTCATGCATTTCAATGTGCTTTCTAAACTTGTTTTCATAAATAAGGATATAAACTCGAAATTATTCATTGCTACATATGTGTATGTTAAAAAATATTTTATTTAACTTTAAAAAAATAGTCAATGTACCTAATTAAAAAAATTATTTTGATTAATTTCTTGTCATTACTCTACTAAAAACGTTATTCAAGCATTCATTAGAGGGAAATGTCAACTAAATTTATGTGCCGTTATTTCGAATCAAGATTTTGAGCTGTAAAACCAAAAACTAATAGTAATGATTACAAGTTAGTAATTACTTCTTTTTTTTCTCATTCAATACCTTATCAAAGTTTAGTCTTTTGTCTAATTATTCTTACGAACTCCATTCAGTAGAAAATGAAAAAAAAAACTTTTTCTTTTATGGGAAAACCTTTTTTCTTCTTATTCTAACATACAAAAAAAAGTATAGTAACATTCTTATTCTAAAAGAAAACAGCTATTTTAATTTGCATGAAAAAAAGTTTTTTTTCTTCTTTTTTTTATTACAAAATGACACTCCCCTTTTGTAAGAAAAAATCAGAAATTTCACTTTTTTCTCTTTCTTTCTGTCAAGGCAAAAGTTTGTTCATGCTTCTAGACAATGTTTTTCAGTTTGTGCGTAGAGGCAGGCATACTATCAATCATTGATGCCAAGCTTAATAAAGAAAAGAATAATAAAAAAATAAATGATACTTTCAGACTAAAGTAAGTCATTCCAGAAACTTTGCGACTAACAATGAACTTTATGCGGATCATCCGATTTAGCTTTAACAAGCGACTTCTTATTTATATTCCACAAGCATAGGCTTCTTACTCAGAGAAACGGTGCTTTTATTTCTTACGCAGATCTGAAATAGATGACATAGATCATAATGTATGCAATTTATATCCTTAAGTTTTTGTAATGTATTTCTGTATAAACACAAATACAAAAACTATTTTTTAAGGATAAAAATTATGTTTTTTTAAAAAGTTACTCTGTATACCAATTCATATTATAATACGGATCATATATTCTACTTTATTATAAGTTGAGGTTCACATGTGTTCAATCTACAAAAAATTAGTAAAAAAATGATTTTCATATTAATTTATTTTACATTTATTAGATTCAAAAAAGCAAAGTTAAACGTTTATATATTATAAATAATTAGTCATTTTATAATTTCTTTATTTTCTAAGCTTTAGCAATAAATATATTATGATTTTATAAAGAATCAAACATTAGACTTATCAAAAGAAATCCAATTTACCTTTACTTTTTAGAAGAAATTAGACATCGTTCTTTTCACAAAGCAAGTCAGCAAAAATTGTTTGGAAATATTCAATTGGTGCAATTTTTAAAATTGACGATATATATTGATTGAGGTTAATATTGATCATTCTACATTTTCGCTATTTTTCATTAAATAAAATAATTACCCACGTAAATGCTTAAAAGCTTAGTCATTATCCTCACAAAAACATTTTAGAAAATCTATCTACTCGTAAATATGTATAAATACCTAGAATTCAAATTTCCATAGAATTTTGCTTCAACTGAGAATAACATTGAGTTTCTATTTGTATCATTTGTAACCTCTTTCATGAACAATTCACTATCGATACTTGACGATGTTCATTTGTGTTATTTATTTATAACAGAGTATATCTGTAGTATAATTTATATTTATTAGTAGAGTTAAGCTATTATTAATTGCAAATATATTTTAGTAATAATTTGTATATGTATATAATGCCTGAAATAAACTATTCGTCTTTTTCAAAAGCTAGTATGCATATTTTCAGAATTCATGTCTTAAAAATTCAATTTATGGATTTAATTCATGCCACGTCACTGTTAAATGACAACCATTGTCACGGGGTTCGATCCATTATGTTCAAAAAATTATGTGACGTCATAGTCACATGATGATTGCATGACGTGTGTCCAACCATTCAATTCATACGCTTTGATGCTGCCAACTTTTGCTTATTTTAAAACTTTCTATTAAAAAGTACATCGTATCAACAATATATAGCGTACATAGGTATACAAAATGTATTGGATTTAAAATTAATCATACGAATTATTTTTTTGAAATTTTGAAAAAAATATTGAAGAATTTCAATATTTAAACAAC
Organism: Trichonephila clavipes; assembly: GCA_019973935.1. Lineage (NCBI taxonomy): Eukaryota > Metazoa > Arthropoda > Arachnida > Araneae > Nephilidae > Trichonephila > Trichonephila clavipes. The sequence goes on along the minus strand of BMAU01016783.1, from coordinate 25,382 downwards.
TTTATTTAATCATCATGTTTAAAAGCTTATCTAAATTTTACAAGTAGAACAACAAGTAAAGAACTGATGTTAGTTTTGAGTTAAATGCAGAACAAGTGATTGCATTTATCATGTGACCATCGTGAATTAGGATAAATAGTTCATTATCTGAGAACAAACATAATTAATTTTACTACAATGGCCTCCAAAAGTTAATATACAACCAGTTTTTTGCATCTAATTTGGTAATGAATAAATGTCGAAAAAACAAAATTGAAGGAGATATGCCTTAAACTGTTATGTATTGAATATTCCATTGAAATTTTCGTGAGATAAATGCAAAAATGGTTTGCTACAAAAAGGTACTCTTGGTGTAAAAGTATATTATTGGAGAAACAGCATATTACAATTTGTTATGGTAAAATGTCAAATAAAAAATCACAAAAAAGGTTTCAATAAGGAATGTGTCTAACCCCAACTTGATTGCTTTGGAGGAATCAACTTTGCTTGCTATCAAAGAAGTTCTCTGACACCGAAATCGGAAGCAAATAACAAACTATAGGTAAGTCTTGTTCCAGTTCATGAAACGATTTTGGTGGAGGGCTTAAAGAGACAATATTTCAGCTAAGATATCCCCAAAGATGCCCCATTGGATTTAGGTCTGGAGATTGAGCTTGTTATTCCATTCGCTCCAAACGGCGGAAACTCTTCAACAAACTCAGCTCTGTGAGAATATGCATTATCATCCATCACAATGAAATCATTTCAAAAGCACTAACGCATGATAAATGATATGGATTAGGGATTTCTTCCCGTTATCTCTTACCAGTCAGAATTTCTCCATGGAACAATTGTAGGTGAGTGAGATCCCTGTTCAAAGCATGATTCTGCTTTATCTATATATGCGTCTTTCAACAGTGTTGGATTGATGGTACTTAATACGTCGATCCCTCTATATCAGCAGACTCCCTGAAAAGCGTAGATTTAGATTCGTCAATGAAACATAGATAATCCCATTGATCTTTGGTCCAGGAAACTTGCCAGCTTGCCCACAATAATCAGTCCCTCTTTTACTGTATGGTGAGAGAGACACACACATATAGCCATCTATCAGAGAACACCATCTAGAAGGCTTTTTTGCACTTTAGTAGCGCAGAGGCTTTTCCTTGGTTCTAGAAAGTCATATGAAACGAGCTGGATCACAGTAGTGATTCTTCTCCTTCGTGTATAAATATGTTACTAACAATAATCTACATGAGTTATAGATCATGATCGCCTTTGGACAAGTCTTCTGGACTCAGAATCTCAATTGTTGTGTATATCGCCATTTGTTTGTAGTTGCATCGCTTTGCAAATGCAGTGGGGGGGGGGATGATCAGTGTTGGGTGTACCCACGCTAAGACATAAGAGAGAAAACATATGGACATGTGGGCTTTTGGAATAAACAGAGTTTAGAAAAACTACAGTCCACCGTGTTCTTTCTTGAGTATGAGTTTATTTATTTAAATAGAGATATCGATGGGACAAAACATCATTTCTGATATTGGTTCAGCAGTCGATAAACAGCATTGCGAGACACTTTTAGACGTCTAGCAGCATCTGTCTGTGACAACCCCATTTTCATCCATCCGATTGCCCGCCATCTTACAAGTCGGGCAAACGAATTCCCGTTGACATTACTCGACATTGTACTGACTGTTGTCAATGAAACTTCCAACAAAAGTTAAAAATCAACACAACGTACACTCAAAATTACAATGTTTGATGTTTGCATAGTTTTCTCTTACTCTTATATACCTGTTCTTTTCTATAAATCTATATATACAACTATCGTTTTAGCAAAATGATTCTTAAAGTTAATTTATTAGCATTCATATAAACAATCTATTTAATTTTTACTGGCCTATTTTTTCATGATGAGTTTCGGAACACTTGATGTACCTTTACGTTTAGAAGTCAGTATATATACTTAAATGAATTGTTGCGTTTTCTGGCTGCTTTTCCATCGAACTTTGAATAGCAATGCTTGAAACCGATTCTATGCAACTCTGAGCGCGGAATTTCTTTATTATAAATTTATCGTATCTTATTTTTCATTTATAATTTATATATTCTACGTGACTTATGATCTCGTCTTCCAGACATTCAACATCTATTACACCCCCTCAATTATTTACAGAGTGTACTCAGCTGCTCAAACTTAGTAATTCATTATATATATATATATATATATATATATATATATATATATATATATCTCATTCACAGTTGTTTTTTCAGCATATTTCCTTATTTAGGATTCTTATTAAAGAATTTGCTTTGCACGAGGATCCTGGTAACATATATCGAGTCATTTTTGCATTTCTTTTAAAGCCTGAATTGTTGCACCATTTATAAACAGAAATGCTATAACCGCAAAACAAATACGCACATGATAAAACTAATTCTAAATAACAACTAATTCAATTTTCAATACCTTCAAACAAAATCCAGTTTTAAAGTCTGCAAACATATATGAAAACCAGTGTTCCAGAGCAACCTTTCATACACCAACAGTCACGAATAAACTAAAAATCAGGAAATAAACTAGAGCTAAACAAATACCTAATTCAAAGTTAGACTAAAAACGAAATTATTCATTCCACCGTGTAGAGAAAAATGATTCCCAGTTCACATCTGCGTAACTGCCACCAAATAAACGATAGAACGTGTATCTTCTGCATTCGCAAAAATCTATTAAACAGTCCGTAATATTCATAGACGACACAAATTAATTATTGTAATGTTTAATGAGACACACACTTGCCGTCATTCGGCTTACATTCTTACAAAATCAACAAACACTATCAAAATTATATTTCAGATGCTGATGCGCACGCAGCAGCAACCTTGTAAAGCCAATATTTTGGCATACATGAGTTTTGATTATTATATGACTGGCTTAATTCAACAATAGGCAGTTAACCCTTTCATGACGGGCAGTGCAAATATGCATTCTTCACGGATGCATCCCATGGACGGGCGGTTCAAATATGTCTTTTATAAAGGTGCTGTGGAGGAACGGGTAGTTCAAATGAGCATTTTCAGCTGGAACCTTTTTAATGACCCCTAGATGACACCTATGTTCATCATATTGAAATCGAAAGTAGCTGGATTACCTTGACCTTCAGTTAGTTTATATTCTGACTAGATTTGATATTTAGCACATTAGCAGAGTAGGGGGAGATGGTATTTGAAAGGTCAACAAACAGAGATTGGCTCATAAACTTTCCACTTGATATAAAACATTCGGTATTTTCTAATAACTCTCCCAATGATTTTGTATTTTCTTTTTCTTAACGGTGTGGAGTGTTTTAGAGTAATAGCGGCAGTTCTGTTAAAGTTTTTGTTGCTTTAGAATATTTTTCGCGTACTTTTTTTATTTCAAAAACCTTGACTTCAGATTTTTATTTGACTGTTTTGAAAGGAATTTCCTAACATATATTAATATGAACAAAAAGGGTGAAAAAAGCCAAAGTGCATAGTCACAAACCGTGTAAAAATAATAAAAAAAAAAACGTAACGAACATTTTATGCTTGTAAATCATGCAATGTAGGACTTAGGGTTTTTCCATGCTTCGAGATTTTCCACACTCAGTCTTCATTTTAATTTTGTTATTTCTTTTGGTAAATAATCTTTGTTGTAGTTTTTTTTATTAATTTGAAAGTGTATTAATGTGTTTTGTAAATGAAAATTTTGGAAAATATGAATAGTGCTTACGAAATTTAATTCCCAAGGTAAGTCCACTTTTTTATTTAATTTCATATAAGTTAAAGGAAAAACGTTATCACATTCTAGTTTTAATGTAACTGAAAACTTGTGTTATATTCTAAAAGGGTACCAAAAATTACAACGTTAGGACTGAAATTTTATGATTTATAAGTTTTTTTCTTACGTTAGGCATAGCGACAAAACCGCCTCGTCCTGAAGGTAGTAGTCCTTACGCATTCACCCCGTCACTAGCGAGCGGCTCGCAGAAAATCGTCCCGTCTTGAAAGGGTTAAGAACATGACACGAAACACTTAATGTGATATATCTTCAGATTTTCCTAAAAACATCTCCCTCGATGCTTTTAAAAAGGCAAAGATTTAATTTTATATATATATACAACTTTCAGTTTTATAAATAAATTTTAAATGCAACTCGTTACTTAAAACACTTGATTGTTAAAATTAGTGATACAACTCTTGCTAGAAAAGTGTTTAATTAATGTATTTACTTTGAAATTATCTTCTCTGATTAATAAAAAACACTGTATAATGTATAGTTATGTTAGACAACGTATTTAATAAATCAAAGTATAGTAACACTTGGGATAAAATCAAAAGGGTGCCTATTGACTTTCACAAGATTTTAGAGGCATTTTTGACGCAATCAATAAAATAACGAGAAAACTATTCCACTACTGAACGCATTGTAAATGTACACTGCTGGCCACTGCAAATGTAATACCAAGAAAGACAAGAGATAGCACAACAAATTTTATTTTGTAGATAACATGTTGACCAAGTATCAAATGATTAATATTATAGACTTCTGTGAAGTGTGGTTACTGCCAGAATTGGTAGCCAGAGTAGCCGCCATTTTTGAGATCATCACGGCCACACGCCTCGGCATTGATTCAAAGAGACTTTGAATGAGTTCTTGGAATACAACAGACCAAGTAGCTTCCACACGTTGCCATAATTTGATCTGGTGCGGCAGCTGGGGGTGTAATCTGGGCCAATCGTTGAGCAACCATGTACAACATGTTTTCTTTCGGCGAGAGATCTGGAGAGCGAGTCAGCCAGGGAAGCAATTTAATCTGGTGATTGACGAAGAATCATTGGAGAATGCGTCCCACGTGTGGTCGCGCATTATCCTGTTTAAATATGGCTGTGACCAAGCCCTGAAAGTAAGGAAAGACAACTGGCTCCAACACCTCGGAGATGTAGCGCAGGCTGTTTAAAGTACTGGCAATGTGTACTAGAGGAGTACGAGTGTGATATATAATACCGCTCCATAAAATAATACCCGGTGCAGGACCAGTGTGGTGGTGCATAAAGCATCTGTTCAGCATCCTCTTTCCACTGTGTCTCCAAACTCGTATCAGACCATTGTGGTGTTGCAGACTGATGCGTGAACCGTCAGTAAAGACAGCTTTATTCTATTCTGCTGCCCACATCCTTCTTTCATCACACCATGGGCGGCGGAGACGTCTTTGGTTCTACGTCAAAGGTAGACCAAGCAATGGGCGTCTTGCGGACAGACCACTCTGCTGTAAACGGGGTCGAATGTTACGCGCAAACACTGAATGATGCGCTACAGACTCAAGGTGTTGTGCTACGGTTCGTGATGTGACTGAGTGATCCATCATTGCCATGTGCTCAATTTGCCTGTCCTCATGTGAAGTGGTGTACTGAGGTGGATGACATCGATTACGTCGGTACTTCGTACCCAAATGCATCCAATGATAACATATCCACATTACAGTTGTTTGGTTTCGTCCAACACGACAACCGATTTACCTGAAAGATAATCCACAACCTCGGTAGGCCACTATCCTTCCTCTGTCGAACTCCGATAATTGACCAAAAGCTTATCGCTGTTTTCTACGAGGCATAACTGATCGTTTTTTGAAAAAAAAAACACAAGAAAAACACAATGGTCGAACTTTAAATCATCGAAATCTACAAGCCTTAAATAGCGCTTTGAGGAGGCGCCACAGTCGCGCGTGATGTGTGTCTGCGCTAAAATTCTAATTATTTGCATATTTCATCTCGGCTAATGCATGTTGTAAACTTCATATTATTTGCATGCTTACTACAGGTTGTTTCATTTACGGTGGCTAGCAGTGTATATTCATTAATGCTGATGATAAAAATATTACTATTGCTGTTTATAAGGTATTCGTTCCTTGAAATTTATGCTAGCATTAATTTACACCGGATAAAAAAAGGAATAATTTTCAAGAAATGTTTATAGGAGAACTCTATGCAAAAACAAGAATTTTAGTGCCTTGTTTAAAATTGTAATAAATCCAAATGTTTTTTTTTGGACAAAAAATTATGTAATTGTTTGCACACATAATTGGTCTGAGCCTAGTGAATAGCCTCGATAAAATCAATTAAAATAAAATAATTAGAATTTTATTGCAGACACATATATTCGACGAATAGCGCATTAATATCAGTTTATAGCGATGCGTTTTTGTTTATGTTTGCTTCACAATTAAACTCTTTTGAAAAATTAAAAATTTTACACCTAAAAGTAGCAATAAATTCAAAAAATTTAAAAATGAATACATATTTCCCATTTCAACTACTGCAATAGAAAATTAATATTGTAGAGTTTTCAATAAATATTTTTATCACAGTACCGCAATATTAATTAGAATTACATATGCTTTTTTTGTACTGCTTGTCATTTGGTCCTATACAAATATAAAATTTATTTAGAGATATCAGCTGTTATTAGCGTATAAAAAGGTTATATTGAATTGAAACATTTTTAATAGAGTGTTTTAATTGAGATAGGAAATATATATTAATTGCTGAATTTTGCTATTTTAATTTTTGTGATTTGAGAGAAATGTTTGATGATTGTGTGTGTAAGTAATGTTCTTATATCCATTAAATGCTATTGTATTTATTAGATATATTTTCGTCTTCTTTAATTAACTCAAAACTTAAATAAGAACTCAAAAATAATAATATAATAGTCTATTGCACACTACATTTAATTAAAATAAAAATTTTATTACATTGTTTTATAGCTTTGCTTTTGAACACTTAAATTATATTTTCAGTACTTCTCGAGGGAATAAGTACAAATTTGTATCTAGGTAAAAATTGTTTTCTGTTGAAAGAAAACAGAGCTGTGTGTGTAGAATATAACTTCTTCCAGAGCATATAAAATCATATATGATTGATTTTGTGAAAGAAATATTTTGTTATGCAATTTAACTATATTAAAACATGAATACTGGCACTTTAAAATAAAATTCTTTGCAGTCATATATGTGTGCTATCAACTTTTCATACACTATATTTAATGCTATATAAAAAATATTAAATGCTTCAGGATATTATTCGATGAATTAGAACAAATATGCAGTATTAGTTGATAAGAAAAAAAAAGAGTAAAAATAATTTATCACGTTATAAAATGCCAATATGTATTTGATAGTAATGATTTCGATATGAAACATTTCGCACAAAAACCAATTCGCTTATTTAATAATTTTTACTTTATGTTTGTCACACACACACAAAAAATATATTAACAAATGTTTTAAATGAGATTAAAATTTACGTAAGCACTTCGTGAAATGCCATATATTTTTAGTGCTATTTTAGCTTTTAGATTTCAATTAACAATAATAAAATTTGATTTTACATTACTTATATAGAAAAGCGCATGTTAAAATAAATATTAACTGTCCAATCTAAATATTTAAGTCAATTAAATTAATAAATGCATGTAATAAATAGAATATTTGTATTCAAAATTATGTCTAGATTTAATTTGAATATAATCTTGAGTATGGCTTAAGAATACATTAGGGTACAGAAATCTTTATTTGAGGCTATATCTGTCTCTTCTTCATAAAGCGATTGTGTGAGTTAATATTTTAGGTTAACTTAGATGATTATTTCAAAGAAGCAAAATTAGCATTCTTAAATTTTGTATCGATTTGTAAACATTAATCATTTTTAGTATAATCTATTTTAAGTTTCATAATGTAGTACTTTGCAATAAATTTATAACGGCAACATTTTAGTAATTTTCAAAGATGATGCAAATCATTTCCAACTGTTATTCATTGGTATGTACACAATACTTAAAAAAATTATTTTGAAAAATTTGCACAATATGTATGTTTACTACACTCCATAATATATTTTCATACGCATATTAAGACTGAGCCGTGATACAAATTTTCTTTAATAAATTACATGTAAATCTCCTAGCTAATGTCATCAAAATGTTTTCTCTAAAATTGTAATTATATCTGACAAAATGAAAATTCGAGTTAGATTACTTGAAAAAACATTTAACACCACTTTTATAAGTACAGAATACTCTCAATTTAGCGTTAAGGATCCACTTACAGATCCATGACGTACATTTTTCTGCGTATTTAATATATAAAACATTTTAAGTACTTCGAAAATTTCAAATACAGAAGAAAAATAATTTAAAACAAGAGTATGTGGCCAGATTTCCCCAATCCCCTAGAGTCGAAGACCAGTACAAAATTTCCAGGCTAAGGCAGTTTATTTGTATTTAATAAGGACAATATTTCAGTAGTAGGAAGTTATTACCTCTTCCAAGTGAGCCGCATTCAAATAGGAGATATCAATATATGTCTTGCTTCGAGTATTGTCTATATGTGATTGCGTTATCGATCCTTTATAACCAGGGTGGGCATTAAGTCGATCACGATCGACCGGTGGACCATCGAGATATTTTGGGGTGACCACCTTCATATAAAACGTTAGACGCGCGCATACTGAAAGAAACATGGGTGGTTATCAAGATAATGGAAACACCCATGAATAAAAGAGACACCGTGAATAAAACTGCAACTCAAATTTGAGAGATGTTTTCAAGAATTTACTAGACAGAATCAAAAGTTGCATTCGTGGGTTACCCATTTGGCAATGTTGTGGAAAGTATAACTAAAAAAAATGTTGCATGTTCTCTTTATCTCTGGAGGAAAACGAAGCTTTTCTTTTCTCCTTCAAAAGGACGTAATTTGTAAAGAATAACTTTTGGAGTCTAATAGACGAAGTAAAGTATCCCTTGTTTTAAAAAAGCTACAATTCATTTAACATAGTTCTTTCGTTCTACCTAACTGTGTGAATCTACATTTTGAATGAAAAATATAATTAAAGCAACATATCATTCCCGTTTCACTGACGATCACTTAGAATCCATTGTAATATTAGCAGTTAGTAATTACAGTCGAACCTCTATATTACAAAGTTACTAAAACCCGGAAAAAAGTTCGTTATATGTAAAATACGTTGTGTAGAGGTTCATCTTTCAATATACTTTATAGACCATAAGGAACAAATTTTAAATTCATAAACACACACACACATACACTATATATTAAAAAGTAATTATTCACGTTTTTTTAAAAATTAATATATGTTTATTTTATATATCTTACCTACTTAAAAAAACTGCAAGGAAAGCATGAAAAAAACAATGCCGAAGAATGCACTGTATTATTCAATATTAAGAAAATAATTTTACCTTTTAGTTATTTTCTAAAATGATGCACAACAACTCCAACTGTTATCCATTGGTATGTATACAATAATTAAAAAATTACTTTGAAAAATTTGCACAGCATTTATGTTCGCGAAACTCCATAACATATTTTCATACGCATGTTAGGACTGAGCCATGACATAAATTTTCTTTAATGAATTAAATTTAAATCTTCTAGCTAATGTCTTAAAATTGTTTTCTCTAAAATTTTAATTCTATCTGACAAAATGAAAATTAGTTTTAGATTGCTTGAAAAAACATTTATATCACTTTTAAATATAGAGAACTCTCAATTTACCATTAAAGATTCACTTACAGATCGATGATATACAATTTTTACTGCATATTTAATATATAAAATATTTTAATTACTTCGAAAATATAAAATACAGAAGAAAAATAATTTAAAACAAGTATATGTGGCCAGAAATCACCAATTCCCCTAGAATCGAATACCAGTAAAATTTTTTCCAGGCTAAGGTAGTTTATTTGTCTCATATAGGTACAATATTTCAGTATTATGACATTTTTTCTTCTCCCAAGTGAGCTCCATTGAAATGAGAGTTGTCAATATATGTCTCGCTTTGAGTACTGTCTATGTGTAATTGCGTTATTGACCCTTTATAAAAAATGCACTTATGGATAGTTTTAGAATTTTTTGACATAGTTTGTGCCTGTCTTGATTCAATTTTACTAGTGTTTAACTTGGAAGGAAATAATGAAGCATGTTTTATGAGAGTACAAATTAATAATAGAACGGAATATTTTGCTTCACAGCTAGGATTACCTATTGTTTTAATATAAAAAATTTACCTCTAAGTAGTGTGAATATTTGTCACAAAAGAAAAATGAAACGAAAATAACTAATTTCAGTATCTAAACTACAACTTTGTAAGCCGATTTTATATTGCTTTAAAATATAGAGTGGGGACAATAAAAGATGTTCCCAATTTTAGAAAATCATATTATTGAAACTACTGCAAATATTATCATGTCAGTGCTCCTCAAACATTCAATATTTGCGACCCAATTTTCAATCATAATTTTCATCGCTTCCCCCTCCCAACTTCTACAATAACTATGTTTCAAAAACGACATTCATTATAAACAGTACTGACTACCAAGATTATTATTAAAGTTTGAAAATGGCCCATGGAAGGTAATAATAATTATTAAACATGTTTTTAAAGAATTGATAAATTAATTATCAAAAAAATTGTGCAGTAATGATGCATAGTAATGATACATTGTGCAATAATGTCCCAGATAGGGAATATGGATGTATAGAGAAATATACCGAGTTACAAATGTTCGATGTGTAACCCTTTTGTTACAGGGTATAAGTCTAATCTGTAATTCAATTATTTCCATACATTTTGTAGTATCACTCTATCAATGGTCCGTAATGGTGCACAAATGATAATTTCTCATCTTCTGTTGTTTTCTGTGTCAATTGTAAATAATACTGCTTGAAATTTAATTATTTTTGAAAAAAATTCCATATTTTTTTACTGGTAAATTCGAAGTTCATAGGCTGCAATTCTCGTTGGTAAAACTTCTTTGTCATTGTGTACGATTACTTTTTCATTGAAACCAGTAAGTCTAAGGTGCATTTTAACAACTCTCATCGTCTTTCAGAAGAACAGCGTAAAATTTCTGATAAGATTGCAGCAATTTAATTTGTCCAGCTTCAATCTGCTTTCCGCAACTTGCTGATCTAGACCCAAAGTAACCCACAGGTGAATAGTGATCAGTTTCAACATCTGCTATAAGCAGAGTTGTGAATTATCTCTTTTACTTAGGCGTATTTCAAAGCAACTTGGAACTCTGTCCTCCATACCACTATTATTTGCCCCAAAATGTATATATATATATATATATATATATATATATATATATATATATATATATATATATATATATATATATATATATATATATATATATATATATATATATATATATATATATATATATATATATATATATATATATATATATATATATATATATATACAAGAGTGGGTCAAACAAGACCTACTAAAGTTAAGCATGGGTAATGCTTGTAATAATCATTCATATTAACTATTTTTTAATACATAACATATATTTTATAGAAATAATGTATGGAATATGACTTCACATAAATGCCTACCCTTTTGCTCGATACAGATGTATCGAATTCTTACGGCACTTTTCCACTAATACTCTTAGGCGTCTTTGGGGATTGTAAATTCACGTATATTTCCTATCAGCTCTGGAAGAAGAAAATGTGTGGGATAGTCAAATAAATTAAGGTATTTAAAGAGAGCGTTGCAAGTCAGCATTTAGAAGGCGATTGAGCCAAGAGCCGTAGTGACGAAGTTAAGAAGATTCAAGTGGATTGCGAGATGAGATTAGAGTATTGCTGTTATTATTCAGCGAAGTAGATTTAGAAAGATTGATCTACCTGGAGAGAACGATATTGGAGCCAGGTGATATATTATAAATTAGTATATCTGATCATAAGAGTTAATATATAATATAGTTAAATTTTAACGCATGTTAATAATTAAAGTTGCGTGTATTTCTCGGACCTCCTATTCCGGTAATCCAGTTCGATATTGAGCTTAGCACTTGATTAATTTCATATTTAGTAATTTAATTTAATAGTACCCTTTGACGTAGACATAGTGTTTAATATTTGCAATTAGAAGGTTTCTAATTGAATCTATTGAATAAATATAATTTGTTTTTATACAAATGGCGTCTGCTCATTCTTTGCCGGAAGTTAATCTTAGTGTCCAGGGTGGAACCCAGGGGTTTCTCACACAGACATTGGCTCTTTTAACGCTTTTTCCGTTACAACATGCAATGTTTCTTGTTGAAGACTCAGTACTTCGTCCCGAATATTCTGCTTCGGCTGTCTAATAGTCTCCCAGTTTATAAACATGCACTTTGTCTTTTAAATATACCCATAAAAAAGTCAGGCGCAGTTACATCTGGTGAACGAGGGGGCTTAGGGAATTCTGAATTTTTTGAAATCAGGCCGTTTGCCAAAAGTTTCACGCAACAGCTCCATAGTTTGTCTATCAGTAAGTGCAGCTGGTCCCTCTTGTTGGAACCTCAAATTAGGATTCTGCTCCATCATCGACGGTAAAAAGCTTTCAATATTGTTCTCAAATGGCTGGTTCTCATTGGTTCTCAATTGGGCACCAGATAGTTGAGGCAAATGGATAATTTGCAACACTCTGCCGCACTGTTTCCACGTTGTCAACATTGCGGGTATTTTCATCAGCACTTCCTTGACGGTCGGCCACTGAACCCATTTCCTAAAAGTGACCGAACGAACTCTCCTAAACGTGAAGGTGCTGTAGGAGCTGATCTTGACTCAAAATATTGCCGATATTTACGCCACGTCATAACAATTAATTGTTGACAAGAATACAAAAACTCGATAATTTTAACACGTTGTTTTGTACAGTATTACTTAATGTTTATGCAATATATAATGTAAGGAACTAAAATGATCCCTATAATACTCATTCATTAATTTAAAGTATAGTATCTAATATATATGTTTTCTGTTTAATGGAAATAAATAACATTTACTCAAAAACGGCACTAACATTTTCTCACATTTTATAGAGAGGTAAAAATAAATTTTAATTATATCTAGTACACACATGCATATCAATTCAAAGGTCAAGTTAAAATATCCCCATTGATTTCTTACTCGTTCAATCCAGCTTTAATTTTATTGAATCAAACAACTTTTAACATTAACGCCGTTTTATTGTATTCCAAATGATCCTGCTCTATGATTGCTTGCTGCAAAGCAGATTGATCTGAATAAAACAGTCTGATAAAAAATGGATAAATTAACCATTTGGAATAAATTTTTCTTTTTTTCTAATTCAACTGAATGTATGATTGCATGCTAATTTTTTGTTCGAATAAAATAAAAATACATTAAAAATTAATAATAAATTACATTGGGGATATATACAATCACTATCATACGCATATCAAATTTATTTTTACTGACCTCCGTGTGTCTGTTTTATGTATAACCTTGATTACAGAAATGTATTTATATTTTTTTTTTTACCTAACTACTTACTTTTCTCTTACATGGTACTTCTTACTTACTTAATACCATGTGAAACAAACTATTAAAACACAAGTCAATTTCCTTTAGAACATGATTCCTGAAGAAATAAAGTAAGCGCATTTAAATTACCAAAAATGTCCAGAAAAATCATGCTAATGTTGAAGAAAAATTTAAAGCCAGGATATTAAAATTTGATTCTATGTTTATGAAGTTGTATGTGTGATTTGAATTTTTTTCACATTTAGGGAATTTCTAAATAATCAAAATAGGTGAAAATCAGAGGGCACAAGGCCTGGTGAGTGAGTAAGGTGGATGTAATAGAAAATCCCAACAGAGATCTAACAGAGTTTGGCGATTTACAAATGCACATGAAACCGCGTATTGTCCTTATAAAAAACAATGCTCTAATAATTTGCTATTTCTTGTGGGTTTTGGCAAACTGCTGTATTGCTTGCAAGTAATTGTGAACAATATTTCGTAAAACGCACGATACAAGATAATTGTCAAATCCCATCAGACCCAGACTATGACCTTCATCGGATGAATAACTTGTGTTCTTTCCATTGTCCTAGAGACATTTTCAGGCAAAATTACTATAAAACACAGCTTCTCAAAGTTGCAATTTTCACCACCCAATATGCAATCATAATTTTCATCGTGCCTCTCTCACGCAATGGTAATGGTTTAAATTCAATAACAATATACTTTGATGCCAAAACTACAATAAGACTAACTTCTGAAACGCCGCCGGTGTATATAAAAGCCTCGCTTAGCCAAAACATTTCTTTTATGCCAGATATTAAAAGACCTAGGAGAATCCTCCTAGACTCCTATAACCCCCATAACAATTAAATTAGTCACTCTCCAAGTGGCGAGTGACGACTATTTTTTGCTAATATTTTTTTCTTAATTTTCATTTCTTTTTTTCTCTTTAAATTTTTAATTTGTAATCCACACAGGCTAGCCTGCTAGACCCTCCCCCTTACTTAGTTCCAGCGTTTCAGTGCAACCAATAGAGTGCCTGCTAATCATCATCTAACAACCAATGGCGTAATCACTTAACAACCTCAGTGAGCTTTTTCCTAATCCGAGAGCCGCCCAAACCGTTCCTGTAACCACGCCTCCCTGCCACCTCCGAAGAACCAATCAGGATCCTCTCATCAATCAAGGCCCACCCACATCAGGCCACATCTACAATATTCGATATGGGATGGAGGAACGCTTCGCGTTCCATTTCCCAGCGACGACAGCGACAGCATTTCTTTTCCCGGACGTACATATAAGCCTTTCCGAAGTGCGATCTATTTTGTGCCCTGATGTTCATAAAATTATTCCGAAAGATTTGGAATGCAATTAAAGACCTTAAGAATATGTTTGAAGGATTTATTTATTTCAGATAATTTTTTCTGCTTCTTTATTCCTCCCCCAATACATCACATACTCGCTCCTACGTGTTAAACGGTTGGCATTGGGAAACGAATCGCGTAACTTTTAATCGGCAGTTAAGGGATTAATTATAAACCGTACAAATTATCAAGATAAGTGTTAATTTATGTTTTTAATTATATATATATATATAAGACAAACCTATGGGGTTACTGAAAATTAATAAATATTCTTAACTTAATATTGTTAAATTAATTGCAAAATACATTATGTAGCAGTGATATATTTATAAGTGTAATATATCAGTATAAATGTGTATTTATTTTTATGACAGAATGTATTTTTGTTTGTTTACTTTCGGTAAATTAATAATTTTTTTAAATAATATTTTGTTTCCGACTTTTCAATATGCTCTCACCACCTTTGTAGAGATGTCCCCCTAAGAGGGGCATTCCCCACAGTTTGAGAAACACTGCTATCAATTACACATTTTACCTCTCCCCTATCACTCTTTTCTACAATTATAGTGTACTTTCATTATTTTTATAGGACGAGCACAAAAGGAAAATGTGGTCCATAAGATTTTTAATTTTTTAAACCAAATAGGTTTCAAACATTCAAATGATTTATGTAGCCAAAGTACACAGTATGAGGCAAGATGGAAACTTTTGGCATTTGGAACATTATTCTCACTTTTTATTTTCTTTCATCCTACTCATGTTTTTCCATCAAATCTTTAACATAGAGATAGAATTAATCTTTTAGTTTATACGCTCCATTAGTAACGTAAAAAATATAGAGCCCTACAAATAGTTTTTTTTTTAAGTTTGTATTTTAGTTTTTGAATCTTTACAAATGAAATTAATTAAATTCAATGTTGCCCCAGTCTCTTTTTTGGAACATTATATTTACAAGAGAAGCTACACCTAAGAGATTGTGGATTAAATTGTGCTTGGTGGCAATTAAGAAATTATACGCTAAGTAATTAATCCAAGAGCATTTATTTAAATTGTTTCATTGACTGAGAGATGTATTTACCATTTATATGATAGGTATAAAAAGCAATTACTATTTTAAATATTTATCAATTGATATTTTTCTGTTTTAATTTTGAAGGTATATACACAGATCGTAGGTTTTGCTAAAAAGCCTTAAAAATTAGTAAAACACAATAAAATATTTTAATGAGTATTCTTTTTATCTCGATATTTATAAAATGTACTACAGTACAAATTTCAGGGTGATGCTGACAGATATTTTTTTTATTATTAAAAAAAAACCTTAATTATTTTTTTTAAATTCAAGTCGACTCCATATTTTAAGAAATTGTTTACTTTAAATTGAAAATTTTACATTCAGTTACAGAAATTTAATGATCATTGCTTTCGTCGCTAGAAATTAAAAATTAATGTATGCATGAATGTATTTCTGCATTCATGTTTTATATTTTTAAATATGAAACATGAATTTTCCCAAATTAATTGCAATAACGTTACATTTATTTTAAGGTTATATTATCTGTAAAAAATTTAGTCTACAGCATTGTAAAAGAAACGTAAATAAAATTAGTTGAAATTTTACAAATATTAATTCATTAATTTTCAATAGTAAGCTTTATTATTGCCAATATATGGAACATAATTTTATAATACGCAAATAACGATAGCATTCAGATAATACAAATAAATTGGTACAGTTGAATTATATCACAAGTACCTCCTTTTGTCACACCAATAATGAAACGTGGTATTCAGCAAAAAAAAAGCGAAAACAAAAAACGTATTATGGAGAAATTATTAAAGAACGTATATAATTCAATAAATAAATAAAATGTTTAAAATGAGATTCCTTCTATATTTTTCATATTTCCCCTTATATATCACAACTTTGCAAGTAAATTTAATAAAGCTTTATTAATATTTTTTAAAAGAAAATATTATTTTATAATGAATTTAAGGGAATGAATTTCATACCCTTTCAAATGGAAAAAAAGTACAAATGCCACAATGAGAGACAAAACAAAACTCTAAAAAATAAATAACTAATGTGTGGTTTTTCTGAAGGAAATCACTTAAATAGCAAACGAAATTTATTACGCCGTGTCATAAATGTGGTTTTTAAAACTTTGAATTTATTTACAAGACTACTCACTATTTTTTTCAACTAAAAGAATTCCAAATAGTTCCAACAAAGAAATTTTTAATTTACGCGAAACAATTAATGAATCAAAAAGCCAAACTGATGGTTCTGATATCAAATTTGACAAAAATTACTCTTGAAATACTTCAAATGAATTTCTATAAAATGAAGCAAACTATTTGAATAAAAGTACAAATGCAAAGTTTTGCAGATTTATTAACAAATTTAAATCCATGTTAACATTTTCAACAAATAATTCATTTGATCAACCACTACAACTATATATAAACCATATATTCTCTCATGCAACCTCGCAGATTTCTCGATCTCTGCCTGGTGCCTAACTCACCATTGATGTACTTTACAACTTTATAACTCATAGCAGCTGAATTAGATTCATGTGTAAACCTTACTATTTAAAATTTAGAGATATTAATTTTGAGGAATAATTACTCTCTAGTCACGTAAAATGTCAAATGAATTCTACACATCCTATAGAGTCGGCAAGGAAGACAATTTTCTTGAATTAAATTACCTTTGGAAAATAAAGATAAATTCACATGTAATAATATATGTGTGAATAATGTTTGAAGAAGCTTAAATATTAAAAAGCAAAAATCTACTAGCTAAACTAATATTGAAAAATGAAAATAAAATTTCCTTAAGACAAAAATTTTAAATTGTATGTGTACATATTTTTATAGTTCTTAACATACAGTGATTAATTAAAAAGGAGGATGCAAAAAAAAATACGTTCAGGTATTTGTTGTAAAAATAAAATATCTAGTAAAGAAAAAAAGTATTAAGGCAAACATAAAGTCCAATCACATATTATAAATAACGTTTACTAGATTTTTTCTTGCTGGATAAATCCATTACAGTAGGAAGAAAAGAAATTCTTAATGATTTTATCTTCTTCAAAAAATACTTATGGTTTGAAAAAGCAGTAAGGAAATAGGAAATAGATAATGCTTTTGTTCATTAAGACTAATGTCTGTCCGTTGAAACTTAAATCACTTACCCATCTGGATTGAGCTCTTCTCTCATAACCTTATTTCTTAACAGTTAATTTTGGCTTTAAACCATTTTTGATGGAGTAAGTGGTATTTTTGCGCTCTATTTATTTATTTTTATCGTCTTTCATCCCATTTGTCTTAAAGAAAGACAACTTTAAGAAACGAAAAAAAAATCTTACGACCAAATGGAATAAAGTTCTTAAAAATTGCTATTTGATTGAGATTCCTTTTAGAAATCCCTCCTGATAATTCACTAACATGCAACCATAAATTTACATTGTTTAACAAATACATTTTATTGTTTGCTTAGATTTTTTTGACTGTGTCTGATATTTTCATACAGATTTAAATTTCTGGAATAAATATACAAAATAAAAACGAAGAATAAAACTAAAAAAAAAAAAATCGTATTACAAATATTTTTTCTTTGAAGTGGAAGAAAAACGCATTTTTTGACACGAAGTTGGCGGACGGATAGAGAAACGATGTTTTTCTCATTTTTTTTCTAATATCGTTAAATAATTCATAAATATTACATAAAAATGTATTTAAATTTTCAAACCGTTTCATTAATCACATACAAATCAAGAACTTAAGTTGATAGTTAAAAAATTGAAGTATATATATATATATATATATATATATATATATATATATATATATATATATATATATATATATATTATATTTATATAATTCATTTTTCAACCAGTTACATTCCAGCATTTAAAGCCGGTTGTTCGAAGATTCAAGTAATCCACAGGCAACTGACATGCAAACTATTTCAGATTGTCTTTAAGGAATAAATTCAAGTGATTGGTGCTATGAAATCTCGTAGACCAATTAAAAGGTTCGTTGTTTTAAAACCACATCAATGGGCATGTGGTACATGCATGAACCAGACGTCCTGTACCCCGTAGTTTTTTAACTCCGACTAATGAGTACTTGCTTGTCGCTTTTCCTCCGTCCACCCATTCTAAAGGGAAATTCGTATAAGATGAGATTTTCTATTCTTGACCACAGTGCAGCTCATCTTTGCATATACATGTCTACTCACTGTCCTATCGGAGTTTGTTTCTTTCAATTTTTACTAACTAAATGTGGTCTGCTACTCAATGGTCTGATGTTATTTTTCATCATCTTAATACCTACCATTATCCCTCTGAAATGATCGGTTGCATTCGGTAATTCACTACACACACACGCAACTGGTTACTGCACGTTAAGATCCCTCTCAGCTAGCCATATAATTCAGGTTTGTCTCGATAGCAGTATTGCATACTCAGCAGCGAGATCATGAGATAGCTCCCAAGCAATCCTCCTTCTGTGGCACCATTTATTTAAAGCCGCTTAACGAACAGTTTCAATTATACTGAGACCACCAGGCACGCCACAAACTGCCTATGAACGGAGTATTTGAATCTTCTAGCTTGTGACGGATCTATTCGTGATCCTTACACTAATTCTCTCGGAAATCTTTGAGCTATCAATTCGCGATATTCACAACGAACCATTCGGAAAAAAAATCGCAATATGCAAATTAATTTTTTTATATATAATCTAAGTTTTCTACCTAGTAAGACAGTAGGGGAGAAAATAAACCAGACATCAGGTGAGATTGTTACTGACAGGTATCATTATTTAAATATTCTGAATAAATACTTATTAGGATATAAAGATTTAAAGTGACGATTGATCACTTAGATTAAATTAATATTCTATTGTATCGGAAAATAGGTTAGATCATATATAAAGTAAAAATCGAGTTTGATAGTCTCCCAATATTTCGTGTATTTCAACTTTGTTCCTCTTTCGTGGTTAGCACCGAGAAATTCTCTTATTCTTATTAATTGAATTCGAGTCGCTTTGTAGTGTGGTCAATTGATAAAATAGTTAGATCACGGCGAGTGTTATTTCCCTACCTCCTACATATCTAGGTGTCCAAGAGAGAAGTGAAAACCTCTCATAAGCTTACCAACAATTTTAATTGGAATTCATCGTTAAACGATTTATTGTAATCATTTTAACTACAATCTGTGCTTCTGGCGTTACTTTCTCTAAAAAACGAAACACATTTGTATTTCTTAATTCCAAAAAAATTACCATATTTCAATTCTTTCACTGTCTTATTTTTTTTAGTCTATAAAAACAAACCTCTTCATTATTAAAAAGTCCCTTGATGCATAAATAGAAATCGCTTCTTAAATTCCAATTTCATTACAACACTTTGAAAACTAACAGTGACCGATATTTTTACATTTGTGCATTTAACTTTTGTTTTAACTCAGCAAACTTTTAACTTAACAAACTTTTTGTCTTAAGTTAATAAAACACAATGTTTTATTAACTTATGTTTTTGACACCTGTATATTATGTTTCATATAATTAAACTTTAAATTTTTCCCCTGAGTGAATTATCAATACAAAATAATGTAGATTTTGATCTAGGAATACATTTTTTTATTTATATAAATTTCAAAAAAACATCATTTAAATATATATTTTATATTTAAAAGCGATGAGACACAACAAGAACATAAGAATACTTTTCTTGAAATTTTACAATTCAACAACTATGTATAAATAATTACATTTTGAAAATGATTTTGGTTTAAGCAAAATAATTAAGACATATTTTTTTTCTATTTTATGTAATTTCCCATTGGTTTTAACATTGTTTCTTGTATGTCAGAAATCTATTGGTCTTAATATAAAAGTTGGTTTTGGAGAAAAAGTTTTATTTTCACAAAAAAAATAAGATATAAAGTTTTATATCATTTGATATCGCCTGAGGTTTGATGTAATATGAGCAACTTAAAAATTCCTTTGCAGACGAAATCACTTTACTTCATTCCATTAATTATAAAACGAAAAGTAAAAAAAAAAAAAAAAAAAAAAAAAAAAAAAAAAAAAAAAAAAAAAAAAAAACAGAAGTATGCTGAGTAGTTAGCCTTATTTTGAAAGAAAATGATTTTTTGTGTGTGTGACATCAAGGTGTTTAAATGTTTAATGAGTTAAAGTGTTTGATTCTCTTTTTTCTCATGTTTCTTCTTTAGTTTTAAAATTATTTCAAGCATTCATTTGAAATAAGTTTATTTCTTTTTCATTGTGACTTGAAAAAAATGACAAATAATTTGTACCAAAAAATATTTAATTCATTTACACTTGGTTTAAGCTCAATTTTCAAGTTGAAAGCTGATTTTTTAATTATTTATTTAAAATCTGCTTTGATAATCTGATATCTCTTCATCTTTACTTCAGATTTTTTATTTCAACATAAAATTAAGTTAAAAACTGATTGCAGTGGCACATTAATTTATTTAATTGCTATGTAATGGATAAAAAAATCACTTCTGTTAAAATTGTGTTTATTTTTTTTACTGGGACCATGTAAATATATATGGACGTAAGAATTAAGAAATAAGTGTGTGTGTATTTCAGAAACTATTTGTTTCATTCTCAAAGAGAGTATCAAAATTCACCCATGTATTTTGAAGCGAAATTAAATTGTCTTCCAAATGAATAATAAAATTTAAAAGAAACAATGGCAATTTTAAAATTTATTAATCAAGTGAGTGTTTATTAACATCCTGCTTTTAGGCAGAGATTCTTTAACTGTGGGGTGTCTCCACCTAAAGGGAGTGCGATAATCATACGTGGGGCGTGCGAACATATCTAAAAGACGTAAATAAAAGATTATTTTTAAAAGTTCTTAACTATCTGAAATGAATCAAAACCAAATGCATTTTGACAGAATAAAAAAAAAAAAGATAGAATTTTTTTTACACTAGTAAAGGGTGTTTTTTTGAGAGGTATAGAACTTTAAATTGCAAAAAAACAACGATGTATTATTCGATTGACATGAATTTTTTTTATTCAAAATATAATCTTGTGGCATTACATTTTAAATATGATTTCTGGGATAGGACTGCCACGGCTGGCTCGGATGTAGTCCAATCTGGACGTCCAATTTTCAATGAATTTTTCCAACATTTATGGCCGTATATCGTCAACAACACGGCGATTGTTGTCTTCCAAATGGTCAGGCGTTTGTGGCTTATCCGCATAGATCAATGCCTTTACATAGCCCCACAAAAAATAGTCTAGCGGTGTTAAATCACAAGATCTTGGAGGCCAATTCACAGGTCCAAAACATGAAATTAGGCGGTCACCAAACGTGTCTTTCAATAAATAGATTGTGGCACGAGCTGTGTGACATGTTGCGCCGTCTTGTTGGAACCACAGCTCCTGGACATCATGATTGTTCAATTCAGGAATGAAAAAAGTTAGTAATCGTGGCTCTATACCGATCACCATTGACTGCAAAGTTGTGGCCTTCATCGTTTTTGAAGAAGGATTCCACCAGCCCATAAAGTGCACCATACAGTCAGTTTTTCTGGATGTAATGGTGTTTCGACATACGCTTGTGGATTAGCTTCACTCCAAATGCGGCAGTTTTGTTTGTTGACGTAGCCATTCAACCAGGAGTGCGCTTCATTTCTAAACAAAATTCGCTTATGAGAATCGACCATTATTTTCGAAATAAAATTGCACAATTTGAAAGCGTTTGTTCAGGCGTGAGTCTATTCATGATGAATTGCCATACCAAACTGAGAATAAATCACTTGACAGCTGTTAAATCAGTCGCCGTCTTGGAAAGTAATGCCAACTTAAACTTCTATACTTGGAAAAAAACACTCTGTATGTTATACATACAAATGTAGAAGGGAACATAATATTTATCATGTTAAATTAAAAAAAAACTTACTTAAAACATTTATTACTTAAAAGTAACCTATACAAAAGTTGATATTTACCTAGATAATTTGTACGATTTATAATTAAGATTATATGATAGATTTAGCGTCAAAAATCATTATCATTGTCTTCAGAACATAGTTATTGCATGGCTAGGAATGCGATGAAAATCATAATCTAAAATTGGATCACAAATAAAGAAAGTTTCAGACACACTGTTTTTTAAGTTAATGCAAAGTCTATTAGAAATGGATTTATCAATTTGTAAACGTGTTCATGCGACGAATACACAAGTCTGCTGTAACCCCACTCTCCTAGCATTCCTACCAAAACATTATGAGGACTTAAAGCCACTACAGATCTAAAGTGTCTCAGCCTCTGTACACGATGGGGATTAAGTGGCATCATGACTTGAATCCATGACTTGACAATGCCACCCAAGACTTCGTCAGCTTGACCTGCGCCATCGGTGTCATTTGATCTGCCTAAAAGGATTGGTCAGTTATAACCAAAAAATTAGAACAGTATAGGCTAATATACAAAATGTACACTCATTGCCATAAATATTTGTTCATGAAGAAATAATTGTACGATTGTAACAAAACTTGGCGGTTGGATGTGCAAATTATTAGAAAAGCAGAGTGATTTTCATTCCGTAATGCCACTGGAGAAAGTCAAACTTCGTTCTCCTTGGAGTAAAAGACGGGTAAGCAGAATTTGTTTGAGTGTACTTAATATTTTACAGAGGAAACTCTGAGGCAGACATGTCATTACGCCGTCATCGAAGACAAAACGTGCAGGTGCCAGAGTTCAGGGAGAATCATCGGGATGATGGAAGACGTGTGTTCAGATCAGAGAGTAGGCCGTTCTGCGTTGACTGTGAAGAGGTTTTGGGGCCAGTGGACAGAAAATACCTCATTTACACGGCGTCCAGGCTCAGGACGGCCTAGACAAACAAGTAATCGAGAAGACCGTCACATTTTACGACAGGTAGAAAAAACTGCTTCATCATCCACTGGCCAGACACAAGCAGCATCTTCACTACGGACCCCTGTGTCTTCCCGAAGCATTGGAAAGCACCTGGCAGAAGGACATTTGGTATCGTTTCCAATGCCTTTGGCATGCCTATTATATGTGCTTCCAATGACACTCACCCACGACGCATCCGTTTGGAGTGGTGTCATGCACTATGGGAGTGACCTGTGATAGAATGGTGCCAGGTCGTCTTCAGCAATGAATCTAGATTCAAATTAAGCATAGAAGAGAATCGGGTTCGAGTGTAGAGGCCACGTGATCCTGACAATTCTTCTTTTGATTTACAGCGACACATCGCTTTCACGGCTGGTCTGATGGTATGGTGTTCCAATGCTTATGATACTCGGTCACACCTAATACTGATCCATGACACAATGATAGCCCAGTGTTACGTCCATGACATCCTTCAGTCTCATGTGTTGCTAATTATGGTAGGGCTCCTTGGAACCATTTTGCAAAAAGACAATGCTCGATAGCACACAGCAAGGATCTCATAAGACTGCCTTTCCCCTCTTTACCAACCTTCCCTGGCCTGCTCAGCCCCAACATTTGTCACCAATCTAGCCAATCTGGGATCATTTTGGGACTGTAAGTTGGATAGCCTATGTGTTTGATCGAACTAGAGACGCGTTTATAGCAACTGTTGAACGAAATGTCTCTAAACATCATGCAGAACTATTATACACTGCTGGACAATTGCTAAGGACAAATAACACTATAATCCATAGCAACCACAAAATGAAAGGAAGCAAAATGTGGAAAATTAGAATATGTGCGGGGTATTAGTAAGAAGA
Organism: Trichonephila clavipes; assembly: GCA_019973935.1. Classification (NCBI taxonomy): domain Eukaryota; kingdom Metazoa; phylum Arthropoda; class Arachnida; order Araneae; family Nephilidae; genus Trichonephila; species Trichonephila clavipes. The sequence goes on along the minus strand of BMAU01016783.1, from coordinate 878 downwards.
AGTATGAGTATGCAATTTTTTTTCCACGTCTGTTCATCACGTGATAGCGTTCATAAGAGCTTTAAAGGTTTTGACGCGTGTGGACAGTTGTTGTTTCAAGTCAAAGTTTTACAGGAAAGATTTAAGGGGTCACATACCTTTTAAAAAGTTGAAAATGGTTAAAAATAGTGAGCTCTTTAAAGCTCTATAATTTTTTTATTATTGTTTCCTGGAATGTAAATTTTGGAGGAATAAACAAATAGATATTACTTTACTTAAAACATAACCAACAAACACAGTGCTAATTAGGATAAATTTTTAATTAGATAATTACAAAAAGAAATTTTTGTTTTCTTTTCGCAAGTGATATGCATTACGCGCAGCTTTATAAAAAAAGTTACCAATATTTTTTGATGAAATGTTTGCTAAGTGTTGGAAATTGTGTTATCTTTAAAATGACGAAGCATGAACACTGATTTAAAATTTTTAGTAAACTATAACAATTTAAAATTTAACTATAAAATTTTTAAAAAATTTTGCTATTTTATATTGTAATTTTAAATTTTTTTCATTAAAAATTCAAACTGGTTCGTTATTTTAAGTACAGATATGATCAGAATCTACAGTAAAAATTTTATCATTTTCCATGGCACAGTTTTGAAAATATCATGCGCGTAATGAGTAAAAATGACGTTCTGAGAAAATTGACATCAAACGTAAAATTTACCACAGTTTTATATATATATTATTCTGGTTACTCAAACAACAACTAAATTTAAATTAAAACTAATGTGAAGTTTTTAGTCAATAAACTTCAATTTATTAAAAATTATTATAACTAAAAACATATATTATACCAATGCAGTACAAGCATCGGGAAACGATATCAAAAGCTACAA
>BMAU01016782.1:0-79543 GCA_019973935.1 Trichonephila clavipes | reverse complement strand
TATATATGTATATGAAAACACTGCATTAATTAAATATGATTGAAAATACTTTTACTTATTTAAAATATGTTTTTGCAAAATATCGATGTAGCATTTGATACGATGAGATTATTCAGCTTAAAGTTAACATAATAGTTTCTTAAATGTTTTAAAATACAACGCATTCTTATAAAGAATAATAATCATATAAATAAAAGTTTAAAAAAGTTCAAAACCACCAGATTTGTACATAGAACCTAATTTTTTCTCAGTTTTAAGTTGACGCAATTTAGCAAGTTTTATTTTTTGCTGCGTTACTTTAAAATTAGCGGATATTATTTTCTTTCTGAAATTGGTTCTCTGATAATCAGTAAAGGAGGCTAAATGTTCAGACGATAAACTTGTCGCAAAGCAATTAATATCCTGAAATGTTTTAGAGCTTTTAATGTTCCAACATTAATATTAGATATTGCACTCGACACGGCAATCAGCACACGATTCCTAGAAGCTGAATTTTCTTTGAAACATCTGTGTTCCATATCATCAGATACAATGCTTCATTGGAATTTTGTATCAGGCCTATCACACACTTGCTTAATAATTCAGATGAAGCTAATCTTTGATAAATCTACAAGAATTTGGGCAAGTATTTTCATTGGTTGGGGTTTTGACCCAATCTTTGTGAAAACCTGGTTTCTTACCATGTGCCAATGATGATTGGTAAAAACACCATGAGTCTATACCAGAAGGGCACTTTTTATGTTGTGGCTTCTGATCTGTTGACATGCAATGGAATAGGGTAGAATAAAATTCAGTTTTCATCGCCTCTACATCACCTTTATTTTTGCGTATGGCATTAGTGTAGTATCTAGTATAGTTTTTTTATTGTCTCTTCTTTCAAACTACCGCGTTTCTTCCCTCCCAAAATAACACAATTAACTCGCCAGTCTTTAACTGTCTGTCTCAAAGCTGTTCCAAACATTTTGTTTACATGATTGATACATCATTATTTTTTAATTGGTGTCTCACTTCCATACACATTCCTTACTTTTAATTCTAAGAAAGAATTAGAATCCCCATCAGAGAACAAGGTTGTGAACCGAAAGCCAATGCTCTCAGACAGTGGCGCACACAGGGGGGTCCGAACACCCCCCTTTTAAAGACCTTGATTTTTCCCCGATTGATTATATTTATAAGTAAATATTACGTCAAATTTAAATAATTATTTGTTAGTAATGATTAATTTTATTAATTAATGCTAATTATTTATTTAATAATTAGTTTTTTACTGTGTTTTGTTCCCGAAAACCGACAAAATCAAAAGTAGCATGATACAAGAATGGTGAAGTTTCGACCCCGAACCCCCCCCCCACACACACACTTGAAAAGTTGGTTTGTGCGCCACTGCTCTCAGATCTTTCCCATAATTTTACAGCTGTAATTACTTCCATCACAACAGATGATCCGACATGTGTTGTATTACAAATACCCTGATGTCGTTCATACCAAATACGAAATTCAGCACTGTCTTTCTTCTTCAAGTGCAAATTGTGTCTGCTCACATTCTCCACATCGTTTTGACATTACTGCATAGTCTATCACGAAGCCAGTCAGCAAGTCAATAACACTTCCTACTCCGATGTTTGACATAAGTCCTCTTGTCAACCAGATTCCATCGTATGACACTCCAATATGGACGATATATTTATCATTCTTTGAGCCATACGCCTCTCTGACATTTTTACGAAAATCAAGCAACATCTGATTTGACCCAACGAGATGTCTATTCAGAACTTTTGCCTTATAGGAATTAATAGTTTTACTAGACATTATTCTTAAATTCATGTGCATGCAGAATTTTTCCAATGCCGAGTAGCCAAGTCCTAAACTTAATATATCTTGCACTATTCTCATACTTACATCAAATGGAGCATTGAAAAATTTATTAATGCTAAGATTTAATATTTCATGCAATTTAGAATCAACCAACTGTTTTGAAGAACATATTTCACTTTGAGTTTGGTCACAATTAACACATACAACTTTCATTTTATTTGCAAATCCATTTCTTTGACCAAAATAAAGTTTTAAAGAAACAGTATGACAAATATTGCATAAATGATTTGTAAACAAATTACTTAAACATTCAGTATCCACAATAATGTAATTTGGAACATCACTGCAATGTTTACTTTTACCTGTAGTATTCGTTTTCAAAACATTTATATTTTGAATTATTGTATTTATATCAGCTAAAGGCTGGTTTTTAGAATTGTCCTTTTTAGGAGTACTCCATCGCTTAGAAATATTGCTTCTCTTTGTAAGGTGCGAAACTTTTGTCCTTGGCATTTCCTTAACAGAAAAAACTTAAACAAAGTTACAAAGCTTTTAAGTTATATAAACTATATGCTTATTTGTAGAATAAATATTGATCATGAGAAAGACGTTTTTTTTTATCAAATTTAGTTAAGTAACTATAAGAACACCAAAAACTGAAACTATAAACACACTGAAACAATTTTAGTAGTGAAAGTTCAAGTTAATAACTACTTCTCTGCAAGTATCAATTTTCTTTAAAAATACTAGTAATTAATTAAATTTAAAAAAAAAAGAAAAATGCTTTAAAATGAAACCAAAACTAAACACCTCCCCTCAGCTGTCAAATTTAGTGACAGACAATACTCAGAACACTTCAAATATCTTAAAAACTAATTGGTTATTAGATCTCAAATTTGGGGACAAGATTTCCAATCGTATGGGCTACAGAAAAATGCAAAAAAAAATCAATAAATTTGTCATTTTTACGATAATGTGTAGCCTTAAGCAGGCAATTGCGTAGACAAAGTAAGTTTGCAAAATTTCCAAATAATACAAAATATTTTTTATTTAAAAATTTTTTATTCATTTTTATTCTATTTGTTGTACTTTCTTAAATATAACCCATGTATCAATTATTTAACTAACAGGAAAGTACATCCGCGATATTTTTTTCATTTGTTTCTAATCTGACACCTCAATATTTGATAATTACAAATCTCCTAACCGTTCTTAAAAGTCGATTTTTGAACGGGAATTTTTTTATAAACGGAAAGAAAACACCGACAAATAGTCTCCACTCTCAAGAGGAGGGCACGTCTAAGGAAATTTATTTGGGGAGGAGACTAGTAGTAGTCATTTAGGGTGGTGAACCCCCAATGTAATAGCGCCGAATGATCAGTCATTTCGGAGAAAATAGCCTTCAAAATTCATGCATAGCTTTTATGCTATTAAATTTTGGTTAACATTAATACATAACAATATATAAACTATAATAATATATTTTATATATTATTACAAATTTTTAAAATATATTATTTGTAATATATTGTATTTATGTTACAAAACTATTTGCAACTAATTTTTATATAAACTGTCATTTAATATTTATTATATCATATTTTGTATTAAGTATTATTTATTAATAATTATATTTGTAAAATATAATATAAATATTTATATTATTACAGTAATCATTTTACTTCTTAAAATACAAAATAATTATCTAAAATATCACTTAATGTTTAATAAACCTTTTTTTTAAACATTTATTTAATTGTAAAAATAATTTAATTTAAAAAACAGAACAAAAAAAAACTTTCGCGTGACTCGAATCTTGGCCGGTCGCATGGTAAACATATACTGTATCACAACTATGCCACTGATTCGCTGGAGGTAACTAAAATTTAAATGTTTAAAAGCTATAATTTCGAAGGTTAATTTCTCCAAATTAACTGACCGTACAGTGGAATTACATTGGAACACCCTAAAAGAGTACTCCTATTACAGAAAGTAACGTCCCCAAATGAAATTTTTTAGTCGTGCCCTTCCCTTGTCAGACAAGGAAAGAGGGCAGTCACGATAATTCGCGTAGCAAAGGATTTTTCTGGGACTGCAATATTAGTTCCCATTTCTCCTTCAACTATGTATACAGGAGGGGGGAGGGAGAGAATTCCTAAAAAAAAAACTCTTGCTTTTTACAGTTGTTTTTATTCGGTTCAAGTAGTGAAAAACCAGTTTTACATGTATGGGGTTTTTAACTTAATGAATCAAAAGACAAGGTGTATTATTTGAAATTCATACCTTAATAATTATGAGAGATTAATTGTTTCTGTGCTGATTTATTTCCGAATTTTTTTTATATATTTTTTCGTAATTTTTTTTTCTCTTGCTATGGAAAAACTTTCTTTTATAGAATATTGATGAAATTGAAAACAACAATTACTTTTAAAATTAATAATATGAAGGCAAAATATAAAATTCTGCTTTATATAACATTGTTTGTTATTTGTTATTTAAAAAAAAAATGTGCATGTTTTGTGTTAAATGCTATAGAAAAGTAAAAATTAATGTCTCAAAAATTAAAATTCCGTTAAATATAAAAAAATCATTTTCTCTCCATAATTTCATCTTCCTCTAAAACGAATTTCAATTAAATATCTAAGAGAAAAATTCTTATTTTTTTAAGCCAAAATTACATGCGATGAAACTTTTTTTAATAAGAACATTAAAATAAAATTAAAAGAGTTTACTATTTTACATAAATTAATTCAAAACTACTTGCATAAAAGAAGAAAAAAATAATGAATATAAATTATATTTCCCGTTTTTGTCTCTTTTTAAAAAAAAATAGTAATTGTTTCCTCACTAAGACAATTTAGAAAACAATATCATGAAAGATGAATAAAACAAGGTTGGCTTAAATTCATTTTAAATTGCATCCGCAAGCTCTGAAAAAATATCTTTCATTAGTAATTATAAAACTATCTTAATCATTATCAATTTATATTTAATTGCAGAAACTACTCACCTCAAAAACTTTCTTTTATTTTTGAATACGTTTAACGTAACTTTTCCCACTCTGGAAGAAGGACTTTTTTAATCTATTTTGCTGAAGGTTTAGAAGTAAACAGAATGGGGCCATTTCAAACAAAGTCCATTTAAATGTTCTTAATTATAAGAATACTCTAGAGTACGATTGAGAAAACATATATTTCACTTTTCGAAGAAATATTTTTATCAAAAACAATATGTAAAACTCGTGAAGTTAAAGAATATTGTGAGAAAAATATTTTGAAAAGAAAACTTATAATTTTCGGCTGAACCAAAAATTAATGATATTTAGGAATTTTCAACTGTTTTTAAATTTTTATTTCATAACTACGGTTTGAAAAAAATATTCACAATTTATTTTTCAACAAGAATTCGAACAACAATGCTTCATTCTACAATTTTCCATTTCTAAGAACAATAAATAAATAACAACTACAGTAAAAAGGCTAGCAAGAACACAACATCAAATTCACAACTAACCTGACTTTTCTCATATGTGTGGGTGTGTGACATTAAAAAAACTCCCAATTACTCTTTTACCACCTGAAGGGGATGGTGGACCTTCACAATGTGAAATTTTGGTCAAAATTGCTTTTTTGTGTGATTTTTTATAATAATAATGTTTCTTATATATATATATATATATATATATATATATATATATATATATATATATATATATATATATATATATATATATATATATATATAAAAGAATAATTCCGTCAAAGAACTTTGTCAATTCGATTTATTAATTGCTGAATCATTATTTTTTTTATTTTACTCAAAAAAAGGTTTAAAATGTTCTTTTATTATGTCGTAAATTTTCTCATTTCATTATTACTTAAAATGCTCTTTGCGTTTAAAATTGCGCAATATCTGTTAGAAATGTGCACAACAACTTATGAAAGATGATATAACTAAGAAACTTGTACATTCGTTTTCTAAGACATTTAAAGGGTCATATTTTGTGTTTTTTTTTGTATAATTGTAATAATTGGTGTAATAATTGGTGAAATATTTCATATAAAACTATACATTTATCCTTTTTCTATCAAATTTCATTCTGAAATTGAAATCCATGCACAGATTCTTTTTGTTGTAAGTCGTCCATATATAAAACAAAAAATATGTACACATCTTAAAAACAAATGCGCAAGGAGTTTTTTTCAAAAATAGTTTAAAAAATTTATTTTTTTTAAAAAAATCAATTTATAGTAATTTTTTAAGAGATATATTTAATTGCGAAATATAATAACCATGTGCGGTATTGATTCCCTTTTCAGCTATATAAGATATTATTTTAAGAAATTAGTTTTAATGTTCCACCGTCTTCTTAAAACAAAGTATTGTCTCGAAATGAGGAAATCTTTCACTTCATCCATGTAACTTAAAACATGTAACTTTCAAATTTAATTCTAAAGAAAAAACAAAAGCCACGTACTCCTGAAATTGACTTTTCAGTTTTGTTGATTCTAATCTTTCTCTGCAGTCATACCGCAATTTAAAGAAGTCACTTAATCACGAAAAACAGTTTGTTATATTGAGGTTCCTCATTCAATATACTTTAAAACCACGTAAAACTAATTTTAAATACAAAAATATTTTATTAAATAAAAGTAATTACTCACACCTTTTTTAAATTGATATCTATTTATTTTATATATCTTACCCATTAGAAAAAGAAGAAAAGTTGAAAGGGGAACAATAAAAAAGAATGTCGAGGAATATACATTATCACTATCAAGGTCACTGCATTTTCAGCATTAAGAAAATAATTTTAATTTGAAATAAATGAATAAACATTTTCTAGTTACGCGAAACGAAATGACCAGTTCGACTGATCAACAACACAATTGCACAGAGACTAGTTCAAGAACCAGGGGTCACAAGAGACAACACTACATATGGTGAAAAGGGATATCAAAGATGTTTCTAGTAAAGTGGACAATGTGGTTTAAATGTTGCACTTTTTGTATAAAATGCCTAGAATTCTATTTATTATTTTCTCAGGGAGTTATGCACCTAATAACACCAGTTCAAGATTTATAAACACCATTAAATAAGATAATTACTTTAAATGTCCAGAAATACTTTAGAAATGGGGAGAAATATCGAATGTCAAGAGAAAATCTTCGTTACATAGAAAATCCACTTTGCTATTGGGAGATTATTTTACAAAAAATAATCATGAAATGGTCTTGGTTCCAGGAAAAGTTCGCGATATAGAAAAAAATTCTCAATATAGACGTTCATAATATAGAGTTTTGACTGTATTTACATATATAATTATCTAGCCGTTACACATCCACTTCACTGGGTATTTAACGATGTTGTATAAATGTATAATGTTTAAATATATTTGAATTATTGATATCTAGCATTAAGAATTCAATTGTATTGAAAAATAAATTTATAGCTGTAACTCTCGCCTTTTGATATAAAAAGAACATAAAATATCTAATTTCTATTTATATCTAAAATAGAAGTAGAAAGAATTTTTGCGCTCACTTAACCTAATAATTAAGTGAATTTCCACCAAAACAACCATCAGTTAATCCGTACTCCATAAAATATGCATGCGTCCTAAATTTCAAGTCTAAATCTAACCGAGCAAAAACGGAATTTTTATCATCAATACCTCGTTGAGAGCATTCTTAGCGGATTCCAATTTCAACAAAAGAAGCATTCAAACAAAATTTTATTATTATAGTCTTGGCAGTTCGAAAACGGGAATTTTGTCTATCAATACGCCCCAATAACACTCCCCCTGGGGTTGATTTCCGTAAAATCTATTCTTAGTGGAACGCTATTCAACTAAAGAAACGTACTCAACAAATTTCAAGTGAATGGGTTAAATTCAAAAACGGGAATTTTTCTATAACGCGCCTTAATCCCTCGTAACCCCACTCCTTTAGAGGTCCGTTTTCACAAAACTCTTTGTAAAAGGAACTCTATTCCATGAACGCAGCACACCCTCTTATTTTCAAGCAGGTGGGTCTATTAGTTGAAAAGCAGAAATATTGATGTTTTGCGCCCCTTAATCCCCCTCAGTCAACCTTGTTGATAAATTTTCCCCAAAACTATTTTGTAGCCAATCTCTACGCCATGAAAGAAATCCGCTGACCAAATTTTAAGACTGAACGTCTAAAAGTTTAAAAAGGGAAATAATTATCCAATACGGCCCCCAAGGCCCCCACAACGCCACTTAGGAAACGATTTTCACAAAACCCATCTTATAGCAGATCTCTACTCAGTAAATGAAATATGCTTACTCAATTTTAAGTTTTTGCGTCTAACAGTTTAAAAAAGGAGTTGTAGTTGTTTATAACGCTCCTTAATTCTTCACAACGCCCCTGGGGGGTTGATTTTTACAAAATATATTTTGTAGCTGATCTGGGAAAGGAATCCGCTTATCTAACTTCAAGACCGTACGACTAATAGTTAAAAAAATAGAAATAATTATCTATAACGCCACTTAAACCCCCGCAACGCCACTTTGGAAGCGATTTTCACAAAACCCATCTTATAGTGGATATCTACTGAATTATTGGAATCTGCTTACTCAATTTCGAGATTTTACGTCTAATAGTTTAAAAAAGGAGTTAATTGCCTATAACGCCCCTTAATTCTCTACAACGCCACTTTGGAGTCAATTTTGACAAAGCACGTTTTGCAGCGGATTTGTACTCTATGAAAGGAATCCGTTACCAAATTTCAAGACTGCACGTCTAATAGTTTAAGAGGGTCATTTCACGAAAATCCATGAAAAAATATCTATTTTTCAATTTTAATTGAAACATAAAATACCATTTCTTTTCTTTCTAATGCAGTTTAAATTTTTTGCTCTAGCTTTATTATATATATAGAAGTATTTTTAATATATTTTTTTAAAGAGTCGTTTACATCTGTCAAACACCAAAACCGCTGATTGCCAAGCAATCTCAAAACAAAACAAAAGACACATGCTACTTTTCAGCCTTATCAAATGGTTTAAATTGATTAAAAGAATTTATTTTGACCAGCAACTTATTCAGGAAAGAAGTGAAGTGAATAGTTGTAGATGTTTGTTTACTTACAGCCTATTTTTTACCTCGTTAAATGCAACAAATTTCTGCTATCGTACGCAATAGTGTTTTCCATTAAAACCATTAATAAAACCTTTACAAAACGTTTTTTAAACTCTGTTAAGTAATAAAATGTTTACAAAACGAAAGAGTTTGGAAAGAATTGTACAAAAATCCAAACTTTTGTGGATTTAAATGTTGATAAGTCAGACAATTTCAACATAAATAAATCAGCTTTAAAATCTAAGTTAGGTAAGTTTATTAAAGAGTATGTTTCTTTTTTAGATTCATTTGAATGTTTCTGTGAAATACCTGACATTCTACTGTTATGTTGTGCTTTGAAACAACATTAATTACATAAAATTAATTTAAAAACCAAGGTATTCACATAAATATTGGTCGCCAAATCTAGGGTTTGGCTATACAAAATTGTTAATATGCTGTGACTTTGTGGTCTTATTCAAACATTTCATAATACCAGGTTTACTAAAACAGTAGTTAATCAAAAGAGATACAAAATTATATGAAGTGGATACAATAGAATTTCATACGCTATGATGTCTATTTAAAAAGAAGCAGTTGCCAAAATATTTTGCGGAGTTATGCATTTGTCACCTACACCATAGTGGTTTTACGATTCCATGCATACATTAAATAATGCGAAAGAGAAAGTAACCAAAGTGTCTATGGCTTTAGCTGCTACCGAAACAGTATCATTTAATAATGGATAACCAAATGTACCAGTGGCTATCAATGATACCTGGCTAAAAATAAGCTATACATTTCTAAATGGTGTTGTTACGGCAGTTAGTTTGGACACTGGGAAAGTTGTTGATGCTAAAATATTATCGCAGAAATGTTCATGTAATTTTAACAGCGATGTACATAGCAATGAATGTTCAGCAAAATTGAAAATAGTAGGAGAATGGAAGTTGAAGAGGTGAACTTTTTTTTTGTATCTCTCATCGCTCGCAACCATTACACAGTTTACGATATACACAATATTTGGACTATATGGGAACTCTAAAGCATACACAGCAGTTTTAGAATCTAAAGATATGTCAATATTGAAAAATTAGAATGTGTTAATCATGTTGAGAAAATGATGGGGACATGACTTAGGGCCTTAAAATCAAAATTAAATAACAAAAAGCTTAAAGACAAAAAATCTCTAGGATGCCGTAATGGCTTGACAGATGCAGAAATAAACAAATTGCAAAGATACTATGTTTTGGCTGTTCAAAACAATTCAGAAAAATTTGTCAGCCAGAAGTCAAGCTATTCGGGCCATATGTTTTGATAAAATGTTCACAGATATGAATTTACGACACGGTTTATGCCCCATGGGATGGACTTGTGGTGTAGATTTAATATATGTCCATTCTGAAGGGTTACACATACAAGCATAAACACGACTTACCTATTGCATATAAGAGAATTGCATAAACAAAGTATTTAGAGGTCACTAATCTTGAACATTTATCTGGATGCGTGCTTGATAAAACTCAAAATATTAGTGAAAGCGGAAATAGTTTTTGGTGTATAATTCTAAAAACTGTATTTTGCAATTGGGAACTTCAAAAACTATAGTACATGAAGCTATAAACTTATATAATCAAGGCTTCATTACCAAATTAAAAGTTTTAGATGCATTAAACATTCAACCCCTGAATATAACAAATGTCGAGCTTTGCAAAAAGTAAATCATCCGTGTATTAGGAAAGCAGAATAGTCATTTTTACAATGAACCAAATAAGCTAAAATTAAAAACAAGCAATTAAAATGTAGTCAAGAAGATGATCTTGCAGATGACACTAGAAATCCCCAAGTTATAGTTCTGGTAGGCATTAGTTAATAGCAAGTTTTTACTTTAAATCACTATTTCTCAAAAGTGTAAACTTCAACACAAAATGAATATTTTTGAAAAAAACTACTTATTTTACAGCCTTGAAACTTTGCACATATGTTAACACTATACAAAATAAATATTTTAATGAAAGTATTTGTCAAAAACGTTATTCAAAAAATATTTATGGATTAAATGTACAAGTATTTCCATCGTTTTAAAAATTTTGAAGTGTTACTCCACATATGAATTTAAAAAAAAAAAAACCAATCAAAATTTTGAAAAATGCTCCCATTAAAATAATAAAAACAATACGATGAATACACAAAAAAAGTTCATGACTGTACAACCAGCCAATTTTTAAAAAATGTTCCTTAAACTCGGTCATTTTTAACATCACGGAGATAGAGAAAATGCTGCGTGAAGTGAGCCCCTTAAAAATGGAAATAATTATGCATAACGCCTTTTAAGCGCCCTCAACGCCCCTTGGAGTTCTATTTTAGTAAAACTCATTATGTAGGAATCTCTACTTTATGAACGGAATCTGTGTACCAAGTTTCAAGACTGCACATGTAACAGTTTAATAATGGAACTAATTATCTATAACGCCCCTTAAACCCCCGAAACACCCCTTGGGGTTCGATCTTTGCAAAATCCGTTCTTAGCTGATGTCTACTCCATGAAGGGAACCTACCTACCAAATTTCAAATATGTAGGCTTATTAGTTCCGGAGATATCGTGATTAGTGAGTCGCTTTTTTCCTTCATATATATAGATGAAGGTGCGTTTCAAATGCATATACAAATAAATATTGTGTCGCTACATTGGAAATATGGTACTAAAAAAACTCACTATTTTGACCGTCAAGGAAGAACTTTGTCTTGAAACTATCTGGTAGCCATTTGCAAAGATTATTAGTTTGATAATTTAAGTTTAATAATTATACTTCAATTTTAAAATCTTAATTTTACTAATTTATACAGTGTCATGAATTGTAGTCAATGTTTCGCAATATAAATTCTAAAAAAAACACATGACAAGAAAACAACAATCAAATACTATAACTTTTAACAAAAGAAATAACAATATAACGTTAGAAAAGTGCTTGAAGTAGATAACTAATGGATTTTCTAAAGTTCATATTTTCCCCCTAAATTATTTAAAACACATTTTTACTGGTAAATAGAAAAAGAATAAGAAAAGTAATCCCCTGATTTTAAAAAAAGAAATTCAGAATAATCATTTTAATTTTCACCAATTGCTTTTGAGAAATTTCAGCTAAAGTGTTATCATGTTATTGCATTTAAAATCATATATATATATATATATATATATATAAAACCTTACTAGATTTTTCTATTTTTTTAAAAGTGAAAACTTGTTTTTTCCCCTCATTATCTAATAAAAACTATACTTAAACTAAATAAACTATATATCATTGATTCTAACTCCTTTACCTAGGGCCGTGATCAGAATGACGGATGTGACAAGGGTAGTTCTAATTGTATTTTGACTGTGGGTATTAGGCCACTCTAAATTTTTGGTACACTGAAAGTGCAATTTAGAAATTGTTGGTAGGAAAAGCATTATGAGACAGGGCCACACCCTCTGTGATACTCTCTTGAAATGCGGGTGGAACGTACCCAAAAACGTACTGCTACTGTCATTTTGGCTCATAACTGAGGCGGAAACAAGAGACGTAACTGACCCTCTAAATACTTAATGAAATTCGAATGGAATTAATGATAACAACAATAAAAGAAATTGATTTCCCATATTTTAAATAAATGCCGCATACATATATATAATTCAGTTATATTATTATTTTCTATATTTATTATATTCCTAATAATAGCTCTTACTGAAACATTGTTTGTATTTTATTACAAGCATTGTAAAAATTGTAACAAACATTTAACAATAGCAAATTAAATTCAACTCGATTAAAAAGTTTTTTTCACTATTTTTTGTTATACACATTAGACTGTAAGACATAGACTCTCGTAAATGAAAAAAGTTTTGTTATTCTTCCTAAATTAAATTAAATCCATTAATCTCTTCAAAATTAATTTTAAAAAATTCAGCTTCAGAGGCAAGAACTATTCGCAGTACTCAATGATTAGTTAAATTTTTTTTTTGTTTTATCATCTACAACTTGGAAACACTCCTAAGAATTCAAGAGACCCGCAATCAGAAGCAAATCTGGGGCTCAAAATATATTTCATGGCGAAAACTTCTGTCTTCAAACATACATAAATTTTAACATCGTTTTACTATTTCCTTTGGAGCAATTGACTGTTATCCAAGTCCTGGGGTGAACATTAACACTCGGGTTCTCGTCGAACTTCCCAACATCTTCTTGAAAAAAGAACTTTCAGTGGGATGAGTTACCACCTATTTCTTAGAGCTCTCCTGTTTTACTTCCCGAAAGATTTGCATATCGTCGATTTACTCCTAACCTCATAACTGTACTTAAGTAAAGAAATGAAGTTAATGAGCCACGAATGTTTAGAATGTCTGAGCGAAATAAATCGATGTAAAAGATTTTGCTCTAATATACGAGAACCCCCTTCTTCTTTTTAATAAATGTGTTCCATTAATAAAACGAATATCGCTGCTCTTGAATAGAATTGAAGAAAAATGTTTATTGGAACAGGTGAACAAGGCGGATATTATGATTGAAAAAAAACGTCAGTGCGGAACACAGTAAAAATTTTACATTGATGCTTCTTCAACGTTTCACTTTTGTTTTCTTTAGCACCGACAGCCAAATTTCGAGAATATATTTTTTTTTCTTAAGTTTTCTCTTTAACTGTCAATAAGTATGCTGTGCGTGACCCCCCTTTTTGTACCGGGCATTTTCTAATCTTTTCCGGTGGCTCTAGAGAATAATTTTAAGATAAAAAAGAAAACTTCATTTGAAATAAGAGCAATGTTTTGTTTTCAGCCTTGTTTTTGAAACACACTAGAAATCTTAAATTTTTTCAACTGCTCCTATTCACCCTTTCCTTTTTTTTGTATTTTCATCCCTTTCTTTTCATTTATGTTACGAGAAAAAATGGGTGAAAAGTGAAGATAGGTAAATGTTCTAGCCGTGAGGCAATGCACTTATATAATTTTAAAAAACTAAGCAAAATAGAAGAAAATGAAAAGAATATCAAAGAGTGAGGGAAAAAACGATGAATATGAAATGATTGTTAAACTTTGAAATTAAATTTCATCCACTTTATGCTCGCGACATTTGAAAACTTAACTTTCTCAGATTAAGAAAAGAAAAAAATTAAATTGAGATTGCACAAGATTTTTATCAGTTGTTTGCTAAGTGTTCAAAACAAGGAAATCTCTTTTACAGAATTGTTTGAGAAAAGCGTCACCCGAAATAAAAATAGTTTTGATAATTATTTTTTTAAAGTACGGTAATTTTATTTTTTACTTGTTTTTCTCTCTTTCTACTTTTTAGTTACTTCAAATACATTAACCTGAATTATTTTAGATAATAAATAAACATATTTTTTGCAACCTTAATTTTTTTAAGCTAGTGCAATTCTGAATGTAAATCCTAAGGGGCAGAAACCTACTTTTGTCTTCTTCTTTCTGAATTCTTACCAAAGAAAAAAAAAGAAAGAAATTGTTCATTTAATTTATTTTTTCACTTCGGTTAAATTGTATAAATTAATTCCTCAAAATCTTTAAAATATGTATACATATTCTCGGTGCAATTTTGAAAAGAATTTTTGATAAATATTTTTAACATTTCTTGTTTATTTTTAAGGTTATGATTATTTTAGGAATTAAACATTATTAAGTATTATTTAATTCCAATCATTTGAAATAATTGTCTTATATAACATATTTTTAATGTATATTTAAAATAATTTGATACATATAATTAAAAATTAAATTAAAAAATAAGAATTAACGATTATGTCATCGATTGAAAGAATTGAAATACTTTACATTGCTGTATATACGTTGATTAAATATATCTAACATGATCTATGCATTCATTACATATAATACATAATGGAAACTATTTTTAGTAAGAAATAATGTTTTGTTTTTTATACGTCTGGTTAATACATTCTCTAAGCTTATGTTAGGGCTGTTAAAAAAACTATTTGACATTTGGCCACGAAAAATAAATTACTTACTGTACGGGTTAGGGAATACTCTCATCCGAGTAGGCATTTTGTGCTACATCTAACTTCGCTCACACACCATTCGTTCCACAGATGAAAACACTCCTAAAACACTTCTTTGAAAAAGTTGTTGTGTGTGTGGTTTCTGCATTTATATTATACATAATCTCTCTTTCAAAATGTGATCATTTCAATAGGGACTTTTTTAAATTTTGTAAACCGCCAATAATCGAAATGTGACATATTTTAAAAGTAGATAAGTTCAGAGAGCAGTAGAATTACACTTTTCGTGAATACATATAAACGTTTGGTTTGACGACAAAAGCTTGGTACCAATTAGGCAACTACTTTGCTCAAATTGAAATCCTTATGCAAAATTGCATATTTAAAATGTTTAAAAATCCCATCCACTTTGGAAATATTTCACAGTACTAAATTATGATAACTTTTCTCCTGAATTTGGCACCTCATCAACAAGAATTTTCCGAATATTTTTGACACCCATAGTTCTGATCACTCTCTATATTTATTTGTGATCATTGTCGTATGGATTAAAGCAATCATTAATTTGAGTTATCAGCATTTTATCGTTCCCATACACCTGCTAAATCAAACCATTCCTTTCACTATGGGAATGGGCAAGCTTATCTAAATTTGAAGTAGTATCCTTGATCAACACGTTCACTTATCCTGTAATAAAAAATGAATTTGACGAATACTTCTAACAGCATCTCTATGGATGCAAGCAGGTAGAGACTGTCAAACACGAAAGCAGGTAAATAATCGAACGATGTGTATTAAACTATCGGCTTTCATTGTGCGAAGCGGCCAATCTAAGCCTCACAGTTTTTTTAAGGTAACAACTACTTTTGCGACAACTTTTTTTTATTTTAAAAAAATGGAAATAGGGAGGATTTTTTTGTGGTTTTAGATTTGTTTAGTAGATTCTAAGAAAAATATGCTAAAATTAAGAAGATAAAAATAAATTATTATTACCAAAAAAGAAAACAATGGGTAAAAATTGATAAAGAATAGCATAAACGCGGCGCATTCTGTACCAAAAGTTTATCAACAAACTTTTAATTTTTCCATCCTGCTGTGTTATTACGTTATTCAATTTTGAAATGACGTTCAGAATAAGATATATTTGAATTTTTACAAAACCTAGAGTACTTTATCTTAGTTATTGCAGAAAATTGCTTAAAAAAACAGTGGTTATATTCACATAAGGGATCTCTAATTTTGTAATAAAACAGTCATTGATAATTCTGAAAGCTAAAACATTTATTCTATTACACAGAACATAGACAAAAAATTTCAATTAATTATTTTCAAAACTTTTGAGCCATTGCTGTCCCCGTTTGAGAATTTTCAAAACACAAATTTCGAGTAAAACGCGTTTTAATGTATGACATCTTGCTTCAAGTAATGGCATATGCTTTTGCAAAAACACTTTCAGGTTTTGTTCTAGAGAACGGAAAATAATAAGCTTGGTATTTTTATAAAGCTAAAAAGGTGGCTGGTAATATAAAATCATAAAAAGATACCTTAAGATAAGGCCTTAGGACTTTAATCGAATTATTTTTAGAGAACCATCGCGCGTTTATATGCATTTGTATATGTCTTTTTACCTATCTATCTACCTATATCTTTATGAATGTTGAGGAATTTTTTGTTTGATTTGATTTCATTTGCTTTTCGTTTACTTCTCATTTTGAAGCCGCCTAATGGGTACTGATGACGGAGCTCTTAATTTTGAACCATGGTGATCTACACATAAACAGAAATCATTTTTCCTGTGTTTCAAACCATGACAACTGGATAAGAGTGAGCCTCGATAAATTTAACTTGCATTAGACAATCTACAGGCGAGCTCTTCAATGAGACAGTTTCAAAAATTGCGACTCTGCAATATCGGTCTCAAACTCGCAATCCTGACCAGCCATTAGCCAAGGTAATCTTACTTTATGAATATCATAAATTGTGTAAGTATAAGTGTGTATTTTTCTAATCACTTACTCAAAGAAAAAATAATTTATTACGTTCTCTCTAAATAATATAAGACCACCCAGAGAAATGAAAGTTACTTCTTTTGTAATATATGTTGTTGATTTTAATACAACTCTAGTGCAACACTTCAAAATAATGTTTACAGAAGTAACTTTCTTTCCCATCATGAATTTCCAGATCATAAATATCTGCTGACAGTTCGGAAGTGTAGGTAGTGCTTCTCGAGAACATCCGAAGCAAGGAAAAGTCTACGTAAGCATAAACATAGATTAAAGACTAGAACAATACATGGGATAAGAAAAATGCTGAAGAACGGCATTTCTAAAACAAAGTTTACACAAGAGCATTGGCTCTTGAGAATTTTAAGAACCTGTATTGCAACTTCTTATTGAGTTTCGCAAAGAAAATAAATATGTAGTTTGTTCAGACTGACTAAGTTTGCAATTATTTGTTTATAAATGGACGAAGGATAAGCACTTTCTTGGAAAATAAAATATATTTGTATGGGAACTTTTTTGTAATCCAGTTAAATAAGCTTTTTTACTTTATTAGCAACTGGATTACATCTCATATTTATCAAAGAAAACCTAGTTTAATTGTATATATATATATATATATATATATATATATATATATATATATATATATATATATATATATATATATATATATATATATTCAGATTAGTATACATATAATATTAAAATACACGAACTGGTTTATTTAAAAAAAAATTGTTTGTAACTGGGTGTTTAAAATTCAGAAACACTTCCATAGGTGTTGGAGCTGTAGTTTAATTTTTTTATATTTTAATATTTTCCTGTAAATATTGTAAAAAGAGAATAGATAAATATAAATATAGATTAAATAAAGTCATTCTTATCTATATATGCTTAGTAAATAGAACAGATCTTTATAATACACATTTTATGTTTAAAAACATATAAAAATAAAAGTAATTAGAATTTTGATAATGATAATTATTTTTAACTGTACACACACATCTTATTTATTTTAATAACATTAGTTTTTCCTACTTAGATGTGTTTTTTACTATTTGTAACTAAAATATACGGCCTGAAATGAAATAGATGCATTTTAATTGACGTTGATTTGAAGTAAAGAAAAATTTAGAATTTTTAATTAATTTTCTACAAATAAAATTTTAAAGTATAAAAAATAATTCAATCCACACTATTTAATAAAAGCTAATGTTTTGATATAAATTAATGTAATATCATTAAACAAGAAAAAAAACGAAACAAAACTCAAATACAAACGTTTACACTTCATCTATATATACAAATATTATTTTTAATCTTGTTTACGTGGAAAAACAATAACTGTCGCTGTAAATGTTTTTAACAGAATGTTTGTTTCCCTTTAAGAATCAATCTTCACGATCGTGTGAGTTAGATATTCTTATTCTTGTTTCCTTTCGGAATATTCGTATATACTAAAATAAGGAATCGAATGGTTGAGCAGGTTTGTAGAATGTGTTAAGTATCATTTTTTGTCAAAAGATGTTAGTTATATTCTAAGAATTACATTCAGCTAGTATGTCTACCTTTTTTTTACAAATACAACGGATACACGTCGAATTTTTATCTGTAGTAAACAGGTAATTATAAATAAATTTCTAATTACATAAATACACATTTCTGCCTTAATCTTAAACAACGGTAAATCGGAAAGAAAATATTTTGACTATACTCTATATTAATGTTTCTAGTAGAACTCAATATTTCATTATCCCCATGATTGTGTGACTTGGGCATTATTTGAGTCACACACTGCAGTTGTAAAGTTAAGTGCTTGTCATGTGAGTTTTGATTTCAAAAATCTGATGAAAACTTAAATGACAATTAAATGTATTCATAACTTTTATCACATATGTCTTGAAAACTTTTCTCTTTCTTTTTTTGCTTTTAATTTTATCTTCCATACAGTTGTTGAGGGGGCATAACATTTTCATCCGAAAAGTGTGTTTTCTAGGAGGATTGGTAAAATGTGAGTTATACTTTTTAATTTTTTTAAATAATATAAATTTTTTAAAGCATTTTATTATTTTTAATAGAATACTGTGCAACTTTTTAACCAATAAACTTTCTTAGGTGTCTAAAAGAAAAATAATTCTCACTCAATAAATAATTTAGCAAATGACCCTGGACTTAATAATCTCTCATATGATGGCTAGCTGCGAACAAAACATAAACACCGCGTATATTGGAAGGATAATCAAGTTCATATGAGAGAGACGAAGAAAAACATGGAAATATTTTTAATCAAGAGACAATTTTGGATCATCCATTGCTATCAAAGCATCTTGCACTCATTCAATTCAGTATTTTAGCAGTATCAAATTCTTGTTTTCAGTAAAATCAAGAAGAAATATCAAATAAAATCGCCTGAAAAATCAAAATGGATTTCTTAAAGTTTAAAATAGAAATAACCGAAGCGGAAGCGTTAGCAGTATCTACAACTACTTCGAAATTATCTTAATTGATGTAATATATTCCTCTCGAAATAAGACCACAGTATTACCATCCATCTGCTAAAAAGTAATGCTAGGATAAAATACGTAACATGTACAGCAGCGTTTCTCAAACTAGATTGGCGCGCCCCCTTTGGGAGCGTGATAACTCTACAAGGAGGGCGCGAGCCTATTGAATAGTCTAAAATTAAAGGTCATTTAAAAATTATTAATTTACTGAAAGTAAACAAACAAAATACTTCCTGATATAATAAAATATAGAATACACATTTACATTGATATAATATACTTATACATGTATCAATACTTTACAATGTATATTTTATTATTACTTTAACAAATACTAAGTTAAGAACAAGTTTAATAATTATCAGTGACCCCATGGGCTTGTATTAACAATTATCTTGATAATTTATACGGTTTATAATTAATTCCTTAACTGCCGATTAAAAGTTAAGTGATTCGTCTCCAAATGCCACTGTTTACCACGTACATGAGCGTATTTTGGTGTTTTTTTAGAGAGGGGGGGAATAAATAAGAAAATCTTCTGAAATAAATAAATCCTTCGCAAACACTGTTAAGGTCATTTTATTGCAGTCCAAAGCCTTCGGAATAATTTTATGGATGACACTGCACAGAAAAGATCGTATTTCGAAAAGACGTTTATATACGTGCAGAAAATTAATGCTTTAGTTGAGTGAAACGTTATATACGTCGGTGGCACTTACGAGGATAAAGTCGTATTGCAGCTTTAGAGGCAAATTATGGCATTATAGAATTCAATACATCGTTATTGTATTTGGTGGGGTGCGATGAAAATGATGATTGAATATTGGGCCGTGTATAATGAAAGTTTGAGAAGCACTTATGTACAGCGGTTTTTAAGTTGCTGATGACATTTTAAGGTCTCGCAAGTGCAGATTTAAAAGCTGTAAAAAGCAACTAGAAACACTTTGTGTAAAATGTGGGGTTTATTTTTGCTTTAAAAAAACATGCTTTAAATATTTTCACAGTAAATAAATTATGAGTCAATTAAAGCATTAGTTATGCATCAATAATCTCTTTATTTGTAACAATTTTAGTTGGATAAAGTTTGCTTCTCCTATGAAATTGGGGCCAAAAATGCACAACTCTTAAAATTTCACAGATGATGGTTTCATAGGTAAACCCCAACCAGCACAATCACGTGTGTAAATATATACATTTACACACGGGATGTACATGTGTTTAAATATATACATTTAAATATATACTTAAAATATATTTAAATATAAAAGTATTTCGTGTCTTAACATGATCTTTCAATTATACAAATTTAATCCAAATTTTATGAATTAGAACAATGTAATTTCCTAAAATGTCAATAAGCTTTTAGGAAACATAATTAAAAATACTTTATGACATACTGTCTTCATATTTTTTTCAGCGAAATATCTGAAATGAGAGAAATATTACTAAAGTAATCCAGAAATTGCACGGAATTGCATAATTTTATTTTTAAGTTCTTTAGAATACAAAAACATATTTACATATTGATTATATTTACTTGTGTTTCAAAACGTTTATATGTATTAATTAGCTGAAATATTATGCATACAAAACATTTTTAAAAATATAAAAATGACTATTTTTAACACATTTAAAAATACATAACATTAATGTGCTTACTCATGTAATTTATTTCATTTTTGAAAGTCAAATCACCTACACATAAGATCCCGTATGATAAATCAATATAAAGAACTATATTTTCTCAAAGTCTTAAAACTATACAAATACAGAGAGTTAAAAGGAATCCCTTTTTAAAAAGTCTTCTTTTTCTTATAAAATCATTCCTTAAAGTTGGAACTAGAAATTAATTTAAATCTTCTACAGGAATTTACCGAATATTTTTCAAATTATTAAAAAAAATCATACAAAATTAATAAAAGTTTTAATACATCTGTTCTAATTTTTTTAACCTCATCTTAAAATGTAATATGTTTTCCTGTGTGTGTGTGCCTGAGTTCTAAATAAATATTTAATCTAATTTAATCAAACAGATATTTTTAAAATAATCATATAAATAGTTGAAAATAAAATAATTACTTCATTTATTATGTTTTGTTAATAAAAGCATTTAAAAGACATACATTTTTTAATATATATTTACAGCAGCACGGAATAGTTTATTTGTACAAACTGATGCTAAGAAATATTAATAGTTCACGCAATAAAATTCTATTAATATTTATGTTGAAAATTCATTACGTTTTTAAAACAAATTTTTTTAAGCATAAGTTATAAAGTCATTTGGTCTAAGTGGTTTTCCATGGAGTTTTTCTGACTTATTTAAGTTATGTGTGCATGTGTGATGCAATGTTTAGTTCTAATCACAGTAGTTACTTCTTTTTCTTTTTGATGGGAAATAAAGTTGCTAAAAATTAGCTGTTTATTTAATTAAAAAAAGGTGACATGAAATTATTATGTTTTTATAGATGAAATGCTCAAAGCCTTGTCTTTTACCATGCTTGTAAATGTTGTTATGTGGACATTTAACGGCTTTAATATTTAGCAAGGGATACATTTTCAAATTCAATTGATACAATGGTACAAAAGTAATACAATATAATCTCGGAATAAAGGGATTTAAACATATTTAAAACTACAAAAAATAATATTAAAGATATAAATCCACTGAAAAAACTTTTATTATTTAAGGCTAAAAAGAAATTTATTCATTTTTAAGTTATTAAAACTAGGGAGAAACCCCTGTCCACCTAATTGGGGACACATTCATTGTTGCAAATTATACAGCTGTTCATACTCATTGCTGAAATTGTGAAATTGTAATTTACATCAATTATGTAGTTCTATTTATTTCTCCCTTTTTTCACAAAATAACGTTCTGATCAAATTTTTTGTGTGGGTTCAAGAGGATTTGAGAATGGGTTAGAATCACAATTCGGGCCTATATCATACAATTAGTTAAAAAATATTAATTAAAACATTAAAAACATTCAACTCAATATTCAGCTCCATTGTTCTATCAACGTTATTTTTATACAAATGACGTACGTTGGCGTCGAAAATCGATTTTGAGCCAAACTAGCCAAAATGGGTCTTCATTGTGACAAAAATGCAGACGAATTGTGCTTTTTCGCGTTTTTAATTAATATCTTTTTAAATAATCTTTATATGTATAATTCTTCTGTGTGTAGGTAGGTGAATGAACTCCACCTAAGCGGCAGGATCATTTTTGATGACATTTTTTGTGTGGGTTCAAGTGGATTCGAAAATGATTTAGATTCACAAATCGGTCTAATACCGCAATTAGTTAAAACGATATGCATTTTTAGGTTTTTAATTAATAATTGTTTTACCCATGTGTGCTGTTTATTCTGCTAATGCACGGCAAGAAAAAAAAAAGAAATAAGAGGGGAGAATTTTCCGATATTTTCGAAGTTTTTAAAATTACAATCTAATTTTAATATCAAAATCAGACAAAAAATAATTACAAAATCGAAAAGATTATTCATTTCGCCACGATCCAGCATATATTTCATATATATATATATATATAATTCTTCTGAGCGTGTGTATGCAACTGAGCTCCTCCTAAACGGCTGTACCAATTGGGTATTTTTTGTGTGGATTCCAGAATGATTTAGATTCACAATTCGGTCCGATATCGCAAATAGTTAAAAATGCGTCAAAAGTATGAAAAGGCGAGCGATTCTTCATAAAAAGAATCATAGGCAATATTCTTGAGGCCACAATTTTGAGCGGCAAACCTCAAGGTGAAGGTGTACTTCTACCACAGATCCCAATGATTCTTTCAGACTCACCTATCCATTTAAATGTTTGCAATTTCCAATTTGCTTAACATTTGCTATGACCATTAATAAGTCACAAGATCAAACAAAGATAATCTGTGACTTAGATTTAGAAAATCCTTGCCTTTCGCAAGGCCAAATATATGTTGCAAGTCCAAGTTTAACAAACCATCGCATTTTTTTGTCTATAACTCTCAGAGATTAACCAAAAACATCGTACATTCAAAGGCATTACGATTAAATTTATTTTTTGTGCATTAAAAAATATACCTGTTATGGAAAATAGCTGGAGTTTTATCTTTATACCCTTTAATCAAAACAAGTTTATAAGTTTCTTTTCGGAATAGCTTCTATATTCAACTTAGATCATAGTAAATACATGCTCACACGCAATCGATAGGTCGAATTGTTATAACTGTACATATGATGATGTCAAGCATTCTAATAACTTTTTTAAAAAAAAAAAACCATCAAAACGGTCCAGATTGTTACAACTTATTCAAAAAAGTTTGCAATTTTTGGATTTAAAACATATGTATAGGACAACGACTTTCGAGACTGCTAGTATATAAATAAATAAATATATATATATATATATATATATATATATATAAAGTAAGAAATTAACGTTATTTCCTACTTTGTTAGAAAAAAATGTACTGGCGCAATCTGTTGCAGGTAACTGTAACTACAAGGAAAATAACGCAGAATAAATTTAAAATTAAGGATTGAAGTTTAATGAATTAATTATTATTTGAAAAAAATATATAAACATCAAGTGTCATCCTCTACAAGTTAAAAAAAAAAAGATTTTAACTTGATTGTTTAAATAGAGTTTTTTTTATTATAACGATTGGAAACTCCAACAAGAGAAACAAATATATAAATATGGAGAGAGTGTGACCTAATAGTAGGAATAGAAAAAGGGTCAATGACATTCGTGATTAAAAATTGGAAGGTGAGTTGTGTTTTTTGGAATGTGCTTCGACCCAGCAGACCCACTAAACTAAGAGATAGAGATCAATGAGTGGCGTCCAAAGAAATTCGGAAAAACAGGACCAAATGGAAGCCCTTCATACTCCAGAAGTTCTGACAAGCATCTGGAACAGCTATTTCAATAATAACCATTCATAAGGAAGCACGTTTGCTTAGTTTCCTTGGCCGTGCTGTCGCCCATAAGCCTTTAATTACAAAATCCATCCGTGCTGTTCAGTTGATCTGCTGAATAGCATCTCGACATTGGAGCTTAGAGATCTTCAAGAGAAGGTGTGGCCAACCCGTGGCACGCATGACATAGTGTGGAATGATGACGCTGTATCGGTGATATTCGAAGACTTATTTAAAAATTTAAAAAAAAATTTAAAAAAATAATAAATACCATTTTTTTTTACACTTTTATTGAAACGAGGTTGTCTCAGGCAAAAGAAATAAAATTTATTTTTAATACACTCTTGATTTGAGTTACAAAATAATATTATAATGTGGAAATTACTCCTTCGTTCTTGTGAGCGCTGGCTTTCCAAAAGACGTGTCCTCATGAGATTTTGGACTTCGAAGGTGCTTGTCTTAAAATATCTGGATGAAAACAACGAACTACCCATTGAGGGAAGACTAGGTTCTGCTCAAGAATGAAGAATTTATTTGGCATTTAGCTTTTTTAACAATATTATTATACATGTAAGTACTTAAAATTTAAGATTACAAGGAAAAGATATTGAACTTTTCATACCGTTTTTAATTTTACATCTTTTTTGGTGAACCATCTTTAACTTTTTTGGAACGATTTTGGAGAAATAATAGAGTAATGTATTTCACATTACTACAGGAACTGTCTACGAAAGTTAATAATGCTCCTAGATATGATATATTTAAAAATTTAATATCCGCTTTGCAGGAATCATTCAGTGCTAGGAATGATATACTTTAATATGCCATACAAAAATTGCTGATCCTTCTCCATAAGCAAAAGTGCTACATATTTGTCCATAATATTTCTGCAAGTCGTTAATTGTTACCCCCCACACACACCTGAATCCAAAATCTGAATTACTGACCATCCGCACCATGCTAAACTAAAAAGCATATGTAAGAAAATTATTTCAACTGCAAGGGCTCCGAGTTGTGTTGAATTTTGGTAAGTTGTACCAACAAAACATTTTCCAAACTTACAGGATTTGACTGTCCAATGTTGTTGTAGGCTTGGATTAATATGGAAAAAAATGTTTTCTATTTGGACATAATAAAATGAAAATGTCACTCAAAATTAAGTGATGTACGCCTAAAACAACTTAATTTGATCAGTATCTTCGAGAACTAATTCTAATGTAGATGACTTGTGAAAAAACACCTACGAAAATCAACAACCACATTTAGGAAGAGCACTGACGTACGTAGAAGTAGGGCAACCCTCACGGGCTATTGCCTTACAACTTTTAACACATATATATGTCTTGAATACTTTTCTCTTTCTTTTTTTTCTTTTAATTTTCTCTTCCATACAGTTGTTGAGGAGTATGGCATTTTCATCCTCAAAAAAAAAAAAAAACCTGGGTTTTTTCGTGAGAATTGGTAAAATATGATTCATACTTCTTTTTTTTAAATAATAAAAAAAAATTATGCATTTTGTTATTTTTTTTTTACATCCAACATAAAATGGGCCACTTCTTGGTTAAACATCTAACATAAAAGGAATAACTTTTGATTACAAAAAAGTAGTTAATCATTCACTGAATTTTATAAAATCCTTCCTTAAATGGTAGTGACTAGAAATAGTTTGTTAACTTAGTTTCGTGACTCGTGTATCTTACATGCGCCAGTCTCCAACACGCATTGGTCGGCAGGTCTTTCACCCCACATTATAGTGGGGATGTACAGTACGCAGTTTCCCCGATCTGGCACACGGAAATTATTTTATGACTTTAAAGTCTCCATAATTATACCTAATGATCAAAAATCATGGTAATAAATGTAAATTTGGTATTATTTCTGTTTTTCTCTATGTAATAAGGTTAATAGGATCTTAACTAATTTGGAGAAGTTTGAATTGGATCAAGCATAAATTATTGCTAAGTGGAACTAAGTTTTTAACAAGGATCTAAGGCTATTAATGGAGCAGTAATTTAACATGTGGGAAAATATATAAAAAAATAGTGTGGCAAGTTAAAAAAATTACATTTTAACAGATTAAAAAAATACGGTCCAACACAATTTTGTACTTATAATGGGTAGTGCTTAAAAGAACTCATCACATTGTGAACATTTCATTTATTCATTTAAACATTATATTTCAGCCTTTGATATTGTGTTTCTATTTTAAAAAAATGACTCGAGATAGAAAATTTGCACATATTCACACAATTTTATAAGTTTAATTTTTAAAAAAAATCTTGGAAATCATTCAAATTCTACTCTTTTTGTGTTAATTAATTTTTTGACATGAATTTTTTGTAATATTTCTAAGGATGCTTTAAACGTCTTTAAGAATTGATTTTAAAATACCTTATTTAGTTTTGGATAAAAAATAATAAAACGTTGATATATATGATGAAATTCAACTAGAAGCCTAACATCTCCCACATTTCAATCTTTTTTTTAAAGTATATATTCAATATACAGCAAAATGGATCCCTAATTTTGTTGCCTGCATTGCATATGAGTGAGTGAGTGAGTTAATATTAACGTCGCACTGTTCAGCTACACGAGGGCTTTTGGCGACGGACCACGTAATTTTGAACCATGGTCAAGTGACGTGGACGACACCTGAGCTGGCACCCCCCTCTCCTAACTACCACACCACACCAATGGGAGGACGTTTCAGCTCTCGACAGATTTAACGTGCATCGCTGTCCTACACGGCGGGTCTTTAGTGGTACTGGGATCGAACTCATGACATGCCTGCCATGGTTGGATACCTTAACCACTGGGCTACCGCAGCCCCCACATTGGACATGAGACACAGGGTGAAAATATGGTAATGATTGGTAAAAAAATGTGGAAGAAGTGGTATTTTGAATGCGAAAAAGCACAAACTGAAAAAAAAAACATTTTAAAGTTTATAATTCTGAAAAAAATAATTATTATATAAGCTTAAAGAAACATAAAGTTCCACACTAAAATACTAGCAGCTATATATTCTTTTTGAAAATAATAAAATCTAATGCAAATCTTACTCCCCCGACAACCACAAATCATTCGACTTGGAAAAGAACTTTTCATTTCTATGACACTAGATCCATTTTCCCCCCACAAATGAACATCAATTTTTAACAATATTTCTATATTTTTATTATTTTTCGTCCTCATTTGTATCAAAGTCCATTTTAGTTTAAGTAAACTAATAAAAAAACATATTAGTTTTGTGCTTGGGATCTTGCTCTTACTTCTACACATTGAATAAGACAAGCCGAGAAATACCGTCCACCAAAGCTGAAAAAAATCATAACTTTGGGATCAGCAGGTAGTAGCTGCTGGATTTGGAATTAAATAAAAGGTCTACAACTACTCTATGTGACTTAAGTGTTACTGTAATCAATCCATGTAAATCCCAAAAGTTTTAGTTCATTAAACCAGTGTTTCTCAAACTGTAAGGTGCGCCCCTGGGGGCGCGATAAACCTACAAGGGAGGCTCGATCATATCGAATATAAAATGTTAAAAATATTTATTTACTGGAATGAAGTAAAACAAAAAAAAAATCTGACATAATAAAAAATATACACATTTACACGGAAATAAAAGAAATATTATGTGCGATTTTACATCATCAAAAATAAATGCTTCTACTTCAAAACCTCATTTTTTAGCTATCTTTGATACTATAACGAAATAAAAAAACGTTTTATTCGATTTGCTGTAATCCCATGATGAGAGTATTTTTTATTACGTTTTCTTTTCAAAGCGAAAATGTTACTCTTTGAGAGGAAAGACAAAATCCAGAGCTATAATCAAAAAAAAAATATTATGAAGAGGAAAAGTTCATCACTGTTATATATTATTGCCATCAGCTGTAGGCAGCAGAATGTATATGCTGCGGTTTGACCTTCGAGCTTACTTGTACGGTTAGCTACGTCCCTGCTCTTATGTATTTGTTTTTTCATTTAGGGAAGTTTGAAGGATTTGTAAGCCAAACATAATAAAAAAACGTTTCACATAATTTTTTTATAACATCTATATTGTAATAAATACACTTTTAATCCGGGACCGGTCACGCCGAGCACAGAGTGCACGAAATCGGTAATTCTGGCAAAACTGTTTAATTCTTACCAATTGCCCTGACACTATCTTTCTGTTTGAAAGTCTTAACGTGAACTAAAATATATTTGTCACATACCTGCCTCTTTTTTTGGGAGTGACAAACGTTTTTTTTACAATTTTAAGGTAATTGTTTTGAAAGAGTTCCCGGTGTGATAACTTTTTTCCGAAATATCTTCTGTGTCCTTGAAAGTAGGTAGTATATTTTCTCTTTATTAAATTGTTCACTGGAATTACGATTTTTATTGTGTACTGTAAAATAATTATATAAAAAAAATTGGGGTGACTCATTAACCCCGCTTGACCATTAATAACGAGTGCGTGCCTGCTCCAGGGTTAAAACATGTCGAAGTCTTTTCGCTTTAAATATTAATAATAATACAATTATTCTTCATCGGGATTTTTTTTATTGTTCATTTTTCAACATCAATTCTAAATGCTAATTCTTTGAAACTTAAAATTACAGTTCGCTCAAAACTAATTATAATTTGAGCAATCATTTTAAAAAAAATCATTTTACATTTTTGTAAACATTGTCGCACACTTGGCTTTACTCTCCTTACAATTTAGCGATTATATCAATGTTTTATTTTCTTATAAAAGAACTTGTGCAAAGAGCGGGTACTTCGGCCGGTATACTTTTAATGTATCAGTGCTGCACAGAGTATTTTATAACGAATTTATTAATACTAAATTAAGAACAAGTTTAATAAGTATTAGCGACTTCCATGGGCTTGTGTTACAGAGCAAAGTTTTTCAAAGGAATGCTTATGATTAGAAATTGACCCTCTGAGTTCTTTTTCTACATTTAATTGATATCTGTATTTTGTCTTCTAAGCAACCACCACATTTTACAATATGTTCCAATTTAAAAATTAGAGAAAGGAAAAATAAAATAATAATTATACTATTACTTTTTTTTGCTTAGAAGTAACATGTACGAAATTTAATACTCATGTCATGAATTTGTAAGGTTTATAATAAAGATTGTTGCTTTAGCGTCAAAGTGCATTATTATTACATTCAGTACATTATTAATGTATAAGGGGGGAGCGATAAAAATTGTGATTGAAAAGGGGGGCGCCAGTATTGAAAGTTTGAGAAGCACTGCATTAAACACAAAAAACTGACATGCGATAGTAGGAGTTACATGTTGTGCTAAATGTTACGTTTTTACAATTTTTAATCAATCTGTAACCTAACTTGAAAGCCAAATCAAGAAACTGCTTTCCCATGACATGTATTTTCAAAAAAAAAACCACTAAAATCTGCAAAAGTTATTTTAGATGAAACGATAGAACTTGTGACTTCAAAAATAAAGCTCCCAAGGTTTCTTTTTTTCGTAGCAAGAACAAATCCGATCTAAGCCGATGGTTGTTGATGGTTTAAGCTTGCGTACTGACAAAAACTGTTTACCACATGGCTAGGTAACTCAAGAGGACCATAAATTGTAGGTTGTGGTTTTTTTTACGCGCAATTCCATTTTGAAGGGGTTTTCCGTGCACCAGATTGGGAAAACTGCTAATTGTGGGACGTAGCACTGCCACTGCGTGACTATCTGAGAAGACGGAGCATTTTATGTGGCTAATACGTAAGTTCCCGACAAGAATTGAAATCTTTTTCTGAGTTAAAAATATTTTCTTATTATTTCGCATAAATTCGTAAAATCTTTCAGTACAAGATAGTGACTTGAAATATTGTATTGGTTTAGGTGCAAGTTAGGTCCAGTGCGGCGGATACGTGCTTCCGCATCACAGGTCCGGTACTTGGGTTGCGCAAGGTCAACTTATCCTTTCAGTGGATCGACAAATAAGTACCAAGCTTGCTTGGGGACTAAACAATATGTGTTTCGATTTAGACTGATCACCTGATCGGGATATCCTGTTATGCACCTCAGTGATTAAAAAGCACATGTACTGACATGGTCACAGTAGACCTTGGTTCTCATGGGTTGCTGCGCCACTGAGTTTAGTTTAAGTACAAGTAGTATAGAACAAAGTACGTCGATTTTCAGAAATAAATACAGAATCATTTCTGAAACAGATTTGCCAAATTATTTATATTTAAAAAAATACATAGTAATATACTGAGTTTTAGGAAAATAGAAAGAAAAAATTATCTTAAGAATATATTTTAACGAAAGAAATAAGAAACCTAAATACAACGTAATCAATTTCAAACGCAAATTGCAGAGGAATTTACTTTCTGTCTTGCATAATGTAGGTCAATAATTATGTAATAGTATTTTCCATAGAATAAAGGGTTTTGTATGAGAATTCATTTGATTAAATAACCCACAGCAAAGATCAAAAGGACTTCAAGCATAAAAAAATTTGCAAGTTATATAGAATAGAAAGAAACATAATATTGTTTTTATCACATTTAAAATGATCCAATTTCATTTTTCAATGGATTATGCACTAGCTTCCATGTTTCTCTTGAGTTTATACTGATGTTTCACTAGTACTCTCGAGGTAGTAGTAACAATATAAAAAGCAAGCAAGTAACAAATGATATACACTTTCTTACTCGCTCGGATAAAATAAAATCTTATAAAAGTTTGTATTACATTATATAAATCTTCCATGGCTTCCATATTATACCTGTAATGAATAAAAAAAATTCAATCATATTAGCAGAGACATTTTAAAACAAATATGCATGCATTTAATGGGTTTCTTATTAAACCCTCTTGACCTTTATGTGGTAAAAAATGTTTCACAAAGCTAAAACAGGGACATAATCATTTTTTTTTGTATTTTTCGCAGGAAAATCTTTGGGGCTTTCTCCGAAGGAGCCAGTCCATGAATTTTCGATGCAAATGCAATAGAAATCTAGCGTACCACACGAGCAATGAAGCAGACTGAGAATATTTTATCAGTAAAGAACCTTTTTTTCCCAAAACTCCACGTGAACTGGCTTAATAATAGCGAATGCACAGGGAGTAGCTGGTAATTTGATTCAAACCGAAAAGCAGTCGATGAGAAAATGTTAAAAAATAAAGTGAATATGAGGGGCAAAAATAAGTAATCTATATAGAAGAGTTCTATAGTCAAGACATATTTATGTGATAAATTAAAATACATAATGGAAGGCATTTCAAAGGCATTCATTGTTCATTACAATGAACCTTATCAATGATATTAAAAATGCAAATCTGTGGAATTTAATTCCTTTTTCCAGGTGTTTGCTTAGGTGATATTATTCATATGTTCTATGTCTTAAATAATTATAACTTGAAAGTAATTTTATTTCAAAGCAATGAAGTCTAAACGCATTTAACCCATTTTTTAAACTTATCAATATCATTGAAGATACAAGGTATTGATGAAAAAAACTGTACTTCTACATTTTCCTACAGCTACTTTTCAAACTTCTTTTTCTCTAATGGGACAGCGGATTGGTATTTAATTTTAAATCTCGATTTTAATACATTTAAAAGGTACAATTTCTTTTATTTTTCTGCGTAGTAGAGGGGTTCCCCTCTTACAAACAAAAATGCTATATATCCCAGTAGAAAACGTGTCTTATTACAGTTCCATAGGCTATTTATTACCTAGTTCGTGACAGAGTATACCCAATTTTGTTAAACTGTACACACTACACAGTGGTGTGTTTCAGCCTAGCAGCTTATCTATTAAGCTGATTGTCCTTAAGGTATCCGACTACGTTCGAAACCATGATTTTGCAAAAGCGTATAAATGGATAATATCTATGACATTTAGTGTCACTTAGATTAGAAAATTGTATAAAATTGTTTTAAGAATAGTATTACAATAAAAAAATATTTAAGTAACAATATTTTGACAAAAAAACGAACGTAGAATGACCCATTTTCAAAATATTCTCCTTTTGTTAAAAATTCTTCCATTAGAATAATATTTCACCTGTATATAGCTGGAACCTATGTGCATAGGTTCAACTAGAAATTTTGAAATATATAACTAAGAATTGGGCTTATCCATGTTTCACGACAACAGAGGGGAGAAATTTTAAGAAAAAAACGCCGATAATTATTTCAAATGTTCGTAACTCTGAACATAATATGAATTTTTTGAAAATCATAGTTCAGCCTTTATATAGAGGTCTGAGGCAGGCAATACAGGCAGAATATTATTATAAAAGATGCACTTCTCACAAAAAGAGAACATTTTGAAAAAAGGTTATTCCTAGTTCATTTTTTGTCGAGTTATTGTGTTTAAATATTTTTTTCATCAAAATATCCTTAAAACAATTTTGTGCATGTATTCGAATCTAAGTGACACTAAATATCATGAAAAGTTATCAATTTATCAGCTTTTTTTAAAATCACGGTTCCGAACGTAGTTGGATACCTTAAACTAAGATATCCTACTCTTATTATATATGGATTACGTTGCTAAATATCCCCCTATTCCATGTTTATTAGACTTTTACAATGAGTTAGTAATCTTCTTCTATTAGTTACCAGAAGCATCTAGTTATAATATTGCTCAGGAAAATTCCAAAAAAATATCCGTTACACAAAACAATAATAAAAAAAGTATGTCTTTTTCCCAAGAGTTGTAAAATCATTAAACATTTTAATCTCTATCTAAAAACTTCTATCTAAAATCTATCGAATAGAACGGGCAGGTTTCATTATCAGCTTAAATCTGACATTTCTTTTAAATGATCTATTTTTAATGAGTTTATACATTTTTGGTTTTTTTTATGGTTTTCAGAATGAAGAGTGTATGTGTTTCAGATTGTGTGTTGCGTATTGGTAATAAATTTAGACTTAATAGAAAGGGTGGAAGACAAACATTTATAAACATTTAGGAAAATTCTAAAAATATTTTTTTTAAATTGAAAATATTATTATTTTTTTTATCAGTTGAAAGGAAATTACGTCTTTGGAAGTTATAAAAATCATAGAATTTTCCAAGTTCCATTACAGATAAAGAATTTTTCATGAATGTGATTAATCCGGTTATCGGTTTAATATATACGATGTATTTGGTTATTTTAACTAACATTTATATTAATAGATTGCTCAAAATATTAATAGTTATTAACTCTGACATATAATTTCAAAGTCATATTTGTTTTTATTATATATGTTACTTGTTTTAGTTTCTCTCGATGTCTTATATGAATAATTTGCTATAGAATACGTCAAATTGCGTTGCTGTGTGAAGTATATATAGGCTGTACATTTCTATTTATCTAAACCAATATGTGCTGGATATGTAAGACTGCTACTTTTGAAATTCTTAGAAAAGTGTAATCAAAATTTTAAATTCTCACTGTGTAAAATCCTTCTGAACTCTAAAATTCTTAATAAATCACTTATCAGCTCTTTGATCTTTCTCATTATCTTCTCTATGGTAAGAAAGTTTTGTATAACATAGGTTAATACATATGAGGTAATTCGGGGAAAGACGCCAGTTTGTTAATAATTCTTTTATGCGTTCATAGATGGCAATTTTGAGTCATTTGAGTCTAGAGTCTGGTCCGTAATTGAGTGTGGCTTGTTAATTTATGCTGCTGTTCCTTTCGAGACGGGAATCCATTTCAGGCGAAAGACCGACTTCTTTCCCGAAGAAGATACAATTCGAATCCCAAGTCTTACTTGGGATTCGAACCCGAAACCACTCTGTTACGAGCCTAGGGTCATAGTCACCATACTGACTGGGCGAACTTATTTTCCGATCATGTGAGCATTTTAAGTGTTGAGTAAAATCTTTATAATGTTCCGTTCCTCATATTTAAAGTTTTTAAACGCGCTTGTTATCTTAAATCAGATATTAGCAATATAAGTGACTTACACATA
Source organism: Trichonephila clavipes (assembly GCA_019973935.1). NCBI lineage: Eukaryota > Metazoa > Arthropoda > Arachnida > Araneae > Nephilidae > Trichonephila > Trichonephila clavipes. Next base: position 45,282 of record BMAU01016782.1, on the reverse strand, counting down.
ATGCTACACATACGAAGCAGGTAGAAACGTCCATAATACCGCCGCAATAAGAATATATGCGGGTGTGGCATCTGCTCTATATAATTCGGGGAAGACGCCACATATTTCAGAAATAAATTATATGAACATTAAAAACTTTTTTTCCTTCATTTTATAACACTATATATTATCGTGTAAAATATAACTACAATTAACCCGCAGTCACTCGCGCCTGGTTTTGCTCTCATCGTTACTCGTGGAGTGTAGAGAACAACCCAAACATTTAACATGTGTATTTAATTATGAAAATAAAATTAAGTCATTATGATACATATTTATAAAGTACAAGATGTTTTTTGTATTATACAAGTAAAATTATTAAATTTATTGCATACAAATGAGACTAACATTAATTTAAACTAAACATACAAAATTTTCATTTTAAAACACATAATTTTATATTTTTTTCATAAACCAGTAAAACGTATATACCAATAAAAAATATACTTTATAATTAATGAGATAATCTTTGTAGAAAGTAGAAAAATAATATTATAATCTTTTTTCCAAACATTCTCAGAGCAGACTGTATACATGTGCTCAACATCTCGCGTGAGTTCTCAACCTCCCAGATAAACTTTTGAAGGTCATTACATTCCAATCGTTCAAGAAAGAAGGACTGCATCAGGCCTGAAGGTTCAATTACCTAAAATGTGTAGCTACAGAAAAAAATGTGGTTCAACGCATTCTTTTTAGAATACTGGGAGGATTTTCTTGTTGCTGGGGTGTACAGAACGTCCCGCGAGAGAGATGACTGGTTAATAATTAGGCTGTGAGGATGACACAGGGGATTTCCATAGGACAAGGATATGCAGGGCTAAAGTCGACTATTACTTCAGCCAGCTGTAGAATGATCAGCAAAAAAATTTCCTTTTTAGCAAACTAAAAATGAAATAATATTTTTCTATGGTTATTGTTATTTCATATTTAATTTGGTAATGTTTGTCTTATATTTTATTTACTCTGGTGCTGTTTCGTCTTACTTCAAGACTGATGGGAACTTCTCCATATATATGGAAGAAGATGCTACAATTTAATGAATTTCTTTAACATTAGATTTCTTATTTATTCCCATACTATTAAGGGAATAAAAGGCCCAGTAGTCGAGTGGTAGCGGAACGCTCTTTCACACCACAGGTCCGGATTCTATTCCCGGACTGGGTAAGATAAACTCAGCCTTTTTTTCATCCCTACTGCAGTAGGTCAATAAATGAGTACCAAGCTTTCTTGGGTACTTAAACACTGGGGGTATCTCTTCAGACTGACCACCTGATTGAGACATCTGCTCATGCACCTCAGCGCCCAACGACCACGTGTACTTGTTGTATGGGCACAGTAGGCCCTGGACCTCAGGGGCTGTTGCGCTACTGAGTTTGAGTTTTAAGAACAAAATTAACTTGTATACATAACCAATTATATATTTTGTATAATAAAGTGTGTTTTTTCATGATTTTGTTATTTCAATTTTCAATGGACTAATCGAAAAGTCCTGAAGAGTGGCAATAATCCCCGATTTACCTTATTACCTTTTGAAATGACCAAGCTATCTCATAGAAAATCCAGATAAATACTTTTACAACTGACTTTAGACAAATGTTAATTTTTTACCAAATTCGTACGTGAAAATATTTTGCAATTTAAGGCGTGATTGAAAACGATTGCATTCGTAAGCTACTGGTATAATTTATGTAACTATTATCATGGAAAGGAATTGTCTATATAGGTTACTAAAATGTTTAAGTAAGCCGAAATTCCAACTGTAAAGTATGTTCAGTGATCCTGGTTTTTAAAGCAAGAAACACAAATTCTACGGTCATTCATTTCTAGGCATGTGGGATGTATGCTGACAATACAATGAGTGACATTAAGTCACAAAACGCAGAAAATGTTAAAAGAAAGGTTGGAAAAATATCCTTTACAATTATCATTATCGTCAGCCATACGTAACCTGTAATGATTTTGGAAATGCCATTGAGACCAAAGTCAGGCATACAGGAGATTAACAGTTTCTTTGTACCCATCGAAATTTCCATAAATTAAGGATCTGACACCGTGCATAACTAGCCATCGATACAAGTGAGAAAGTTTTGGAGAAGGTATCCAAAAACTGGTTCCTAGTAGCAATTAATGCTTAAACTAGAAAATTATGTAGATAAGTAGAGAGTTGTATGTACAATTAAAATAATACGTATTTAATAATGATGAGGAGTTAGGTATTTAAATTGTGCTTAGTAATATCGTTAAAAATAAATTCCAGTAGCTCATCAGAAATATTAGTTTTTGTTGATGAAAGTTGTAGCAAAGAGCCTGAATTCTCTCAAATACCGGATAACGCATGGATTTTTGCAATTATGTAGTAGTTGTAGATATTCCTCGAGCCACAAGTTCTCAAGAATTTCTTGGGAGGAATATGACGACCCTCATGCTGTCTTTCTTTAAATTTTAAGTAGAACTAAACCAATTCACACTATCGCCTGTATGTTTAAGGCTGACATCAGACGAAAAAACTGGCCTTTTGACAAGGTGAACTTCATAGACCTCGATCTGCTATGGTTCGATTGGTGTCATTAAAAAAACAATAAAAAAACTAAATTACAAAAAAAAAAAAAAAATGGGCTGAGTGTTTCGCATAAGCGGCTCTAAAACTGCTCATTTAAAAAAAGAAAACTTCAGAAAATAAATTTTGCTACATATTTTTGAGATCATTTTTTATTAAAGCATAGTTTTCTTTTATTGATATAGCTCAGTGATTCCCAAAGTCGTCTATATAGACCCCCAGGGGTCTATGAAAACCTGCATTACAGTAAAAAATAATTTGGGGTCCATGAGGTGTAAGGGGTTCTATGATAGTGGCCCTCATTAAACTAGATCGTGACTTTAATTTTAAAGAAATTTTAATCAAGTGGAAACGAAATTTTACCTTTTTAAAAGATTTATTGACTGAATTTAATGAGATTTAAAATTTGCATTTTGACAAGGTGAAAGCATAAATTTTATTAAAACAAGAACTATTTTACCTTTTCTTTCCTGAGTTACGCCTAAGAAGTATAATACTGGAGGTTTCGAATTTTCACAATTTGTCACAGACAATCTGTCAGGACATTTTAACCTACGCTCAACATTAAAGTGTCTTTTATTCAGATTTTGAAACCAGGTTTGAAAATGCTTTGACCCGATAGATGATAAATTCATATGGTCACTTATTGAAAAAAATGTCACATTATGATAGCGCTGATCGTAATAAGCACTAACAAAGATCTTAAAGTTTAGAAACGAATGTCAGCAGTTTTGGCTTTAAAAAGTCAAACCTGTTATTTTCCCCTACTTATCGAATATCGTGAGGAAGTTTTTAATTGTGATTTGCCTAATGTGAAGGCGTTTCAGCGTCGTTGTCAATCTCCAAAGAAGAAAAAAACTGGAAATTACTAACAGGGGGTATTTTAGTTGAAACTGGTAAGATTGATATCAAATGTTGAAAATTTGATATTGTAGCACCAAGTTCATCCCCCCCCCATTAAAATCATTTGTTTATATTGATTAGTTATTTTATTTAACAGTTTTATTTATTAATTAACTTTTAACTTAATTAATTAACATGTGGTTTTTAAATTTTAAACACTAAACTTCATTACAGTTAGAAGCCAGCTATCAAAACTATATTTAAGTTGATAAATTTTCAAAAATTTCAATATTAATTAAGAAGGGGTCTATCCCAAAATGAAAAGTATGGCAAGAGGTATATGAGACAAAAACGTTTTTAGAACCGCTGCTATAGCTTTTTCATAAAAATAAGCCTTAAAAGATGAATTAAGAAAGGTTACTATAAATTACCTGAAGATTGTCATAAAGTTTTGAGAAAAAAATTCCAACGATATGAATATTAACATTCATTTTCAACTTCAAAAAATTACCACCTTAAGACCATTCCTTAAATTTGAATAATTTTAAAATATATATTTTGAATACTGTCTAAAAGGGGTTTTTTGTTGTTGATGTTGCGGTGAAGTTAATACGAAGACCATTCCAAGCACAAGTACATTTAAATATTCCTAATTATTAGAGTTCTCCAGAGATATATTTAAGAAAAATCATGTATTTTATTTTCTAAAGAATCATTTTTATCACAAATATATAAACTGTAAGTTAAATAGTTTTCCACGAGTCATAATTTTAGACAGAATCAAAAGTTCATGATCATTAGGGAATGTTTAAGTCAATTCTATCTTTTCTCTATCCTCACTTATTTTAAATAAATATACTCATATCTTATATTTTAACTATGTTTCGACCAACTACCATTCTTTCGATAATATTTTCTCTTTCGAAAAACGGAAAAAAATATGAATTATTAAAATAAAATGACTCGCAAGTCCAAGACATGAAATTACAACTTCTTTTCTCATGTGATACGTAAAGATCCTTATTTTCTCCCCTTCAAACAAAGGATTCTCACAAAAAGGAAACAAATCTTTCACTTAATCAAAGTACCTATAAAAAACTACACTTTCTTTTTGTTTCAAGTAGACTTAGGATTATAATCCTATGGATTCTAATCTTTATTTCTTCGACGTATTTGCATACATAATTAAATAGTATGTGTGTCAAAAGTATGATCATTAGCAAAGAAATATTTTGTGAGTGCATTCCAAATATTATAAAAAAGGCCACTAATTTTAACTTGAATAAAATGACGTTGCTTTGAAGGTATTGTATTACCTTATACAAGGATAATTAGAATTATTATTTTTTGTTACTATCTATATGCAATTTTTCGTAATCTTTAATTATACATTTTTGTGGATAATATTTATTGTTCTGCAATATGAAATTCAAATAATACCTGAAAATAAAACAAATATTAAATAAAATTACATTTTTAGAAAAACATAGAAAGTGATAGGAGTTTAACTCTAATAATGCTTGTTTTTTTCATATTTTTCCACATTTTTTTTTTTGTAAAAACATAGTTATTTGCAAAAAAAAAGGAAAATCAATGTCCTCTCTCTGATAGAGAGAATGTCTGAAAAATAATTTTCAGTTTTATCAGTTGCTGTTGAGAAATTACAAATACAGTTTTATCATACCGTTAATTTCAAAATATATATCAATTCAAAGAAAAGTTTCAAGCCAAGACATTTTCTTAAATAAAAAAAAAATTGCCATCAAATATTTATGGAAACTTCATTTTAAGTTATATAAATAATAGGTCAGACACACAAACAGATTCGAAAGTGTTTAGTGACACTAACTGATGTACTGAGGGCTCGAACACGGGGCATGGAAGGTTGTAATTGTAAATTTTCTGTCGGGTTAGGGCAGGCATATCCTAGCCCCCTATAGCCACGATATAAATTTCATAAATCTCAATCTGAACAGGATGACAATAGTAATAATGACATCAAAACGAAATTATTACATTATAAATTCAGGAAGCACTTATATAATATAATTATATTATTTTCTATGTTTATTATTAATAATAGATTTTACTAGGAAATAGTTTGTATTTAAAAAGCAAAAACATATATGCATACGTGCAAATACATATATGCAAATTTACGTGTGTGCATTATATACCTGATATAAAAATGAGAGATTTCAAAAAAGAAAAAGTAGACTTCTACATATATTGAAATACTGTTTATTTAAAGGAAATGACATTTTTTTATGAATTTTAAGGGGTGTAGTTCTAGCAGTATATTGCTTTTTTCTTCTACAGCTTGGAATAAATATCTCGAATAAGTGACGTCAAAACATAAGAACATTGTGCACCTACATTTCAAGCTTCTTTGTAAGAAAGAGGGTTCACATTATAAGGTGAACATAACTAAAAGTTAAAAATTTCATCTTGGAAGTACGCGCAATACGGCGCTGCGTGTTATACGCCGTATTTTACAGTATATATATAGATAGATATATAGATAGATAGATAGATAGATAGATATATAGAATAACAATATATATTCCTATTAATTGTGAAATGTTTTACCATTATTTATTATAAAACAAAAGGAGAAACAAAGACTCTTGTGAATTCTGCCTTGATATACTTGAATTACTTTAAGTTCTTTAATCTCTTCTGGATAATTCCTTAAGAAAGTTGCTTTCAAATACACGTAAAATTTGCACTCTTTAATAGAACACTAACTCTATATTTTCCTTGCATCTACCAATATATTACATCTACATCTTACAAATGTTCCGAAGAATCCAAGAAACATGCAATCAAAAACAAATCTAGGGTGCAAAATATATTTCAGTACGAAAATTTCTGTCTCGAGATATACATAAATTCTAACATCTTTTTCCTATTTCCTTTGGAGCAATTGACTGTTCACAAAGTCCTTGGGTGAACATTAATGCTCTGTTTCTCAACGAACTTTCCAACATCTTCTTGAAAAAGAACTTTCAGTGGGATGAGTTACCACCTACTTCTTAGAACTCTCCGGTTTTACTTCCAGAAAGATTTGCATATCTTCGATTCACCCCCAGCCTCATAACTGTATTTAAGTAGAGAGGCGAGGCTAATGGGACACGAATGCTTAGAATGTTTGAGCGAAATAAATCGATCTGAATGAGCTTGCACCCTTCTACGACCCCTGAGACTCCCTCTACTTATTTTTAAATGTTCCTTTTTTAAACGAATCTCACTGTTCCTGAATGGAACTGTAGAAACATGTTCATTGAAACTGGTAAGCAATGCAACCGTCTCGATTGAAAAAAATATCAGCGTTGAAAGCATTAAAAACTTTACATTGATGACCTAGTGACGCTTAAATTTTCTCGCCGTTTGCTGCAATTTGCTCCAACAACGAAATTTCGGGAATATATATTTTTTTTAACTTTGCCGTTTAACTGTCAGGAAGTATGTAGTAGTTATTTGCGTAATTCGTTTTTTTTTCTTTGGAGCGAGTCCTAATCTTTTCTGATGACTCTGGAGAATAATTTTTGAGCTAAAAAAGAAAATAACTTGTTTTGAAACAAGCTCAGAGTTTGGTTTCAGCCGTTTCTTCTGAAACGAACCAGAAATCACGCGGTGCTTAGTTTTTTTTTCTTCCACTTCTGTTCTCACTTTCCCCTTTCTTATTTTTTATCACTGGAATTTCATTTATTTCCCCATAGAAAATTGGCAAAAATAGAAGACAGTTAAATATCATAACCGCGAGGCAATACACATACATACATTTAAAAAAAAACGAGGAAAAGAAAGAAAATAAATAAAGTATAGAAAAGAGTGAGTAAAAAAAATGAATACGAAATGAATATTAACTTTTGAAATTGAATTTCATCCACTTTATGCTGATGATATTTGAAAAGCTAACTTTCTTAGACTGTGATAGAAGAAGAAAAAATAAAACTGAAATTGAGATTGCACAAGATTTATCAGTTGTTTTCTAAGTGTTCAAAACAAGCAAATCTCTTTTACAGAACTGTTTGAGAAAACATTGCACAAAAATAAATTTAGCGTGTTGATAATTATTTTTTGTAAAGTATCTTATTTTTTTTTACTTTTCACTTTATACTTTTGAATTGCTTCGCTTAACTTGCCTCAATTATCTTAAGAAATAAATAAAAATCATATTAAACTATTTTTAAGCGAAAACAATCATATATACCTTCAAGAACAGAAAACTGTTCTTTTCTTCTTGAATTGTAACCAAAACAAGAAAGCATGAAATAATTCTTCCTTTCAATTACTTTTGCGCATCATTCAAGATGTATAAGGTTATTTCTCAAAATGAATTTATTTTTTAAAAGAAATAAATACATACAATGTATAATTGTATTCTTATTTGAAGTCTTACAAAAATATTTTAACTTAGTATTGTTTAAGTAATCATCAAAAACAGTGTGAAGTACTAATGCATTTGTATGTGTATTATATATGTGTAACTGCGTATTCTATTATTTATTATGTCAGAATGTATTTTGTTTTGCTTCCTTTCATCAAATTAATTTTTTTAAATAAAGTTTTAATTGCGACTTTTTGGTATGCTCGCGCCCACACATCAGAGTGACCACTTGATCGAAACATCTGCTCATGCACCCCAGAACCTAAGGTCAGGTAAGATGGACACAGTATGCCTTGGTCCCCATGGGCTGTTGCGTCACTGAGTTCAGGTCAGTAGTATTTATATACCTGTACATATGTGTACATATGCATATATAAATGCATGTGCGTTAATATGTGTGTATTTCTAATATATGTTTTCTTTTTTTTTTCAATTCCTGCTATTAACTCACACTCTCCATATATTTATTTATTTATTTGTTTATTTATTTATATTGGTGGAATTTTCAATCGTTAATAAAATATATTTTTAAACGCTCAATTGAGCTGAAATTGTATATACATAATTTTATTTTGAAAGGCAATACAATAATTAATTGTAATTTAATAAAAATAAATAAATTAAAGCTAATTATTTAAAAAATACAAATACAGCCCTGTTGGCATCATTTTGGGCTACTTTACGTCCCTTTTGGCGACTTGTGTCAAAACTTGAAAAGGTTTTTTTTTTCTCACGTTTTACAGTATTCAGTTGAACTGAAATTTTATACACACGACAGTTTTGGATGACAATACGATACTTTTATGATTATTAATAAAAATTAATTACCAATTAATGTTGTGATTCTGTCATATGTATAAACATATTTATATTAATTGTAACTATTTCATAAAAAGTAGCTAAAATAAAAATTTTCTTTGTTGATCTAAATAAGAATTGACTTAATTTTTTTTATATTACTTGTTATATTATTTGGCTTTGATTTACACCAAACTGGGTGAAGCAACACGATGGCTATTGGCAACTCATGTCTTAATCTTGAACCACATTGAAGAGGCGAGGAACCATTTGAACCTTCATCTATCTCTGTTGATTTACAAACTACGACAACAATAAGAGATTTGGAGATTCAAAAACTTTAACATGGACCACATCCCTATACTTGGTTCAGAATAGGTTTTGAACAGGCTACACAGCAATGGGGTTCACGGACTCGTAATCATAACACATCAGTTACTGATGCCACTTCGTTTTTGGAATGTCATAAATTGTTAAAGTTAAGCGTATTTCAAACTTAAGAAAAAAACAAATATTGTTCTTTCTGAATAGTATAGTATTTCTCAGAGAAATGAAAGTTATTTATACGGTAATATATATGTTGCTGATTTTAATACAACTCTAGTACAACACTTCAAAAGAACGTTTACAAAAGTAACTTTCTTTTTCCATCAGGAATTTACAGATCATAAATATCTGCGAACAGAACGGAAGTGTAGGTAGTGCTTCTCAAAAATATCTCAAGCAAAGAAAAGTCTGCGTAAGTGGAAACATAAAGGTTAGAACAATACACGAAATAAGAAAAAAGCTGAAGAATGACATTTTAAAAACAAAGTTTACACAAGAGCGTATGGCTCTTGAGAATTTATAGAACATGTATTGTAACTTATTATTGAGTTTCGCGAAGGAAATAAGTATGTATTTTGGTTAGACTAAGTTTGCAATTATTTGTTTATAAATGGGTGACGAATAAGCACTTTCTTACGAAATAAAACATATTTGTATGGGAGTTTCTGTAATATAGATGAATACACTTTTTTCCGGTATTAACTACTAAATTTCGTCTCTTACTGAAAGAGGAGAAAATATATATTTAAATGCCTGTTTATATACACTGGTGTGCAAAAATTAAGGACGAGACGGTTTTTTCAATATAACTTTGTACAAAAGCTTTCCAAATCAACATATTTAATACCGTAATATTCCCAATACGTAAGGACATGTGTAATGTAAGCAACACTTACTAAAAGGGAAATCGGAGGGATAAAAAGAAGCTTTATTGAAAAAAATAGCATGGAGCACAATGCGACTGAAGGCCAAAACATCCCTGCGATGGGTGTCCAGCAAGAAACATCCGGTCTGTAGTAGGGAATATGATCTCCCCTGACTGCTAGGCAGGTTTCACAGCGTCTGCCCATGCTGAGAATAAGGGTGTCAATGAGTTGTTGAGGCATTGCTGCCCCTTCGTCTTGCAGCACCAATCGAAGCTCACGAATCGTTACTGGTGGTAAGGTACGAGCTGCCTAGAAAATCCCATACATGCTCGATGGGATTGAGATCCGGAGATCGTACCGGCCAATCCATACGTTCAATATCCTCACTCTCTAAGCGTTGTTCGGAAGCTACTGTGCGATGACATGATGCATTGTCGTTCATGAAAAGGAACTGCAGACCCATAGCGCCTCTAAAAAGACGCACATATGGAAAAAGAATCTCGTTACAATAACGGGTCCCGTTGACTGAACCTGCGTCGAAGATGTGAAGGTCTGTACGACGACCAAGCATGATGCCTCCCCAAACGAGAACACCGCGACCTCCATACATGTCCCTTTGAATGATGTTCGAGGGATGATTGCGGCTTCCCCGCTCTCTCCCGATGAATATGCGATGAGAACTGCTACTCAAACTGAATCTGCTCTGATCTGTAAAGAGTACTCGTCCCCATTAATTGTCTCTCCAATTCCGGTGTTCCCTGCACCCTAGAGAACGCCTTCTACGATGGACAGGCGTTAAAGGTACACATCGTACAGGGCGTCGTGCAAACAGACCACCACCGTGCAGTCTTCTGGCCACGGTAAAACGCGATATATCTGTCGTCCAGTCGCCTGTGTCGTGTGTCTAGCGATTTCTCCCGCTGTCTGTCGCCTTTTTCTTTTGGCCTGTAAGACAATGTACCGGTCATCTGCGGTTGTGGTTCCTCGTGGACGACCACTACTGAACCACCGGATAGCTGTTCCTGTAGTTTAAAATTGTCTCCAAAGTCGTGAAACGATGCTGTGAGCAATTCCGTACTCTGCAGCCACACTTGTCACACTGCGGCCTTCCTCCAACTTCCCAATGATTCGACCTCGGGTAAAAGCATCCAGATGTCGTCTAACAGATTAATTATTCGACATTTCTCGCTGAGGCAGCAACTCGGTGTGATTTTAACTGCTATACGGCGTGCAATCTCTTTGCCAGAAATACTGATCTTACACCGACAACATGCTTTATACTACTCAGACACTCCCCCATTACGTCTACCTGCATATCTGCGCATGTGCTACCGTACATCACCTTACTTAATGTCCTGATTGGTCTTTCTGTCCGCTTTGCTTCTTCGTTCAGCTGATATGCTAATTTTTTGACTTCGTCCTTAATTTTTTCACACCAGTGTAGTTCAGTATATATCTGATTGAAAAAAAAGGTTTTTAGAAGGAAAAAAATCATTTGTATCTCAATATTGAAATTTCTGAAACAAAGGCTGGTTGGAGTATTAAAATTTTCATGTGTTAATATAACTCATTAGACATCATGAATTCACGAAAAAATCATGTATACTTATATTTACTCAGTAGAATAGTTTTCCACATATATATAATGCTTATTTTAATATTTAAATTATCTGACAACTGGAATTGTTTATAGTTTTTTTTTCTTAAAATAATTTTGAAATGCATTGTACATTCTACATACTACATGAATGTATAACAAACGAACACGTTTTTTAAATATTGTCTTAGATCTTCCGATAATTTTTGTAGTTAATAAAATACTAATCAATAAATCAATGCAGAACTTAAATTAATTAGGAAAAAAATCTGGTTAAATAAAGCATTAGCATTCATTGTCAATAAAATGATCACTTTTAATAAAAAACAAAACAAAAAAATAACTGTGTTGAGTCGTCTTTTCAATTCTCCAAAAGAAAACACATTTTGTTTTTGTTTAAAATTATAAACAAATAAATAAAAAGTACTTCTAATTACCGTATTTCCATCTATCATATACAATTTTAAACAGAAATGTTTGAACTTTTAGTATATGTAAAAAGTGAAAATCGAGATTTTCGAAGATAGTTCGATATAATTGACAAATGAAGAAAGTGAATTTGGAGTGTGGTGAGGAAAATGAAATGATGGAGAATACAATAGCTATTGTGATTCATCTACTTAAATACGCTCTATAGCAACAACAAAAAATAAAAACAACGTATCAAGAACAAGTTGTCCGACAGAAACAATAATTGAAGGGTGGAAAGATTATGTACAGAATAGAAAACGATTAATTTTTCAAAAAAATTGAAGGATTTATTACAGAGTTACATAGTTACAAAATAACGAGCTCAATATGGTGTTAACCCACCACTATATATATCCTGAATGAAAGCTGCCACATGACGTAGCATAGAGTGATGAAGTATCCTGGTGGTCTCCTACGGTATTTATTGCCAAATTTTCTCCAATTATTGGGGCAGGTCATTAACATTCCCTGGTAGGAGCAATCGTCTTCCCATCATACACCAGACACGCTCGATTGGAGAGAAATCTGTCGATCTGCCTGGCCAAAGGAAAGTTTGACGAGCTGTAAAACAGTTCACAGCAACACGTGCTGTACGCTTGACGAAAGGCTTGACTACCGCCAAGGATCTGCCTTTTGTAAAGTTCAACTTGAGAGCCCGAAAACTTACTTGTGCAGGATGGCCCAAATGTTTCTCTGTTACGCCACTGGCTTCAAAAGATATTCTGGGTTTCTGTGCTCAGTAATTTATTCTAAAAACCTGCCTCCCAATGAAATTTTTTTAAGTAATAAAAATATGTGTATTATATATTGATGTTTGCTTTTTAGAGGTAAAAACTCAATTTTAAATGATAACACGAGGTTTGGACAGCTTCTTTAAAAGAAATATGTGTTTCGAGAGCTTTCAGAATGATCAGTATATATTTTGAAATCACAGATAATTTAATTTTTTCTCTGTTTCCCAATAATCAGTTCTTTTAGTACAGTAACAAAACAATATTGATGAATTAAATAGATATCAAAAAACGAAAAAATAAAATTATATTTAGTACTTTGACCGTGCAATAAATGTTTTGAATTTAAAATAATAATTATTTTTCCTTCTTATATTCGAAATTGCATTAAGATTAGTATTTTTACGGTAATTTAATGGAATAAAAAATGTAATAAAAAAAATTCGTTTTTATTTTTAACTTTTGAACAAGCTTGGGAAAAACATTTTTAATGGATAATTTGTTAAGGATATAGCAATCCTTAACAAAATCAGAACTCCCAAATTAACCTATCATCCATAAGTTATAAGAAGTGAATTAAAAAACACTATGTTATAGGTATTGATTGAGCAATGATGATATGTGACATACAACCCATGGGGCAGAGAATAACCCCAGGTTCCAGAAATTTTAAATTCTGAGAAAGCTATTTATTTGCTACCAATGACTTTGACAGCATCCTCGTATATGACAGTCTTCATGGGAACTAAAATGTATTTGTCACATATGTAATTATTTTTTCGTAAGTGGTAAAAGTGTTATTTTTACAATTATAAGGTACTTGAGATAACTGATTTCACCGCTCGGCTATTTTTGGTTCAAAATATTTTCTATGAACAGGTTATATTTTCCCCTTGTGAATGATTTAGTGATTTTCATTGTTGTATTCTACAACTCATTATGATTTGTAAATGTAAATTAACAGAATATTAATAAAAAATGATTTGGCCACAACCACGATCTCTATTGGATGTAATTTAACCTTAACAACCAAGAGAAGAACATGATAAAATAACGGATATTAGCTCTGATACTAAAAATAAATTTGAGAAAAGTGATAGACTTGAAGCGTTTGACTTGAAAGAAAATTTTTCAAATGAAACCTAAAAACGCTTAAGCAATAACTTTATGATGCCACACGTATATCACAACACACAATGAAACTTGCCAAAAAGACACAATGAAGGAAAAGTCCCACACGTTTATTGTCGATCACCAAAGAAGTATAAAAAAATAAATAAAAATAAAACAATAACTTGAACAAAATATGACAGCTTTGTCAGCAATTACTACACATTAAGGAATCTGACTATGTTTGGAACCGTGATTTTAAAAAAAACGCATAAATGGATAATAATTTTAATGATATTTTGTGTCACTTAGATTAGAATACATGCATAAAATTGTTTTAAGGACATTATGGTAAAAAAAAATTATTTAAATACAATATTTTGGTAAAAAATTAACTTAGAATAATATTTTTTTTCAAAACATTCTCCTTTTATAATGATAATATATTGATTATATAATGTAAAGACTTCTCCAGAAAGTCTTAAATAGGAGTTTTGAAAATTTCACATTATTTTCAGTATTACTGCCAAATGAAAAAGTGATCGCCTTTTTTTTCTTAAAATTTCTCCCCTCTTTTGTAGTAAAATATGGATAAATCCATTTCTAAGTTATATACATCAAACAGTCTAGGTGAACCTCTGTACAGAGGTATGAGCTATATGCAGGCAAAATATTATTATAATGGAGGCATTTTTCACAAAAGGAGAATATTTTGAAAATTGGTCATTTTATGTTCATTTTTAGTCAAAAAATTGTACTTAAATAATGTTTTATTGTAATACTATTCTTAAAACAATTTTATATACATTTTTTTACTCTAAGTAACACTAAATATCAAATAAATAATATCCATTTATATGCTTTTTCAAAATCACGGTGCCGAACGTAGTCGGATGTCTTAAGAAGACTTGGTACCCTTTGAGCAAATTTCTTTATTTACGTATTTAAAAATTATATTTTAGCATTTTATACAATGTTTCTATTCAGGAAAATGATACCAGGTATAAATTTTCATATATTATTCACACAATTTTAAGAATTAAAATTTTTTGAAGAAAATTGGGAAAATTTTAAAATCCTACTCCTTTTGAAAAAAATAATTTTTTGACCTGAATTTTTTTATAATATATTCTTATAGATCTTCTAAACAACTTTAGGGATCGATTTTAGAATAACTTCATTCGTTTTTGAGAAAAAAAATAAAATTTTGATACACAGGCTAAAAATCAACGAAAAAGCCAACATATCTTACATTTTTTTTAAAAAAAAGTATTCAGTTTATAGCAAAACGGTTCCCTAATTTTATTGCATGCTTTATTTTTAACACGCAGGAAAAAAATAGAAGTGATTGGTAAATAATTGTCGAAGGAGTTGCATTTTGAATGCACTAAGGTTTCGAAAAACACAAATTAAGAAAAACCACTTTAAAGTTTATAATTCTGAAAAAAATAGTTATTAAAAGCTTAATTAAACTTAAAATAAGACTTTAAGATATTAGTTATACGTTTTTCTTTAAAATAATTGCATTTTCATATTTTTTCAACCCACACATTTTTATAAATGATCAACTTTTAGAGAGTACTAATTGCACAAGAAAATTCAAGAAAACGTTACAATTTTTTTTCTATCATGACAGAAATTTTAGCTGTTTTTCTTCTTAGAATATTAAAGTATTACATTTGTATGAAAAATATATCAGGAATAAGAACTGAAATTATAAAAATTTTTAATATAAAATGCCTTAATTTAAAAATTTTACATGCACACATTTCACAAAGGAAAAAAAATGAGTGTATGCATTGCCTCGGAAATATTCTGCTTTATATATAGCACATTATTTTTTAATGTTATTATTTCTCATTATAATTTAGATTTTTTTATCAAAACGCTTTTGTTAGCTTTTTTTCTAATAAGGGTGTATGGCTAAATCGCCTAATTTGTTTTCAAGTGAAGTTTTATTCATTTTCTAACTTTCCGACATGCACAAGTGATATATCAATCAAAAGATAATAATGCTAAGAGAAAGATTAAGTAAAAATAAAAAAAAAAAAACGAAAGGTTTGTGATTTTAGGTCACCAAGTCTTCTTAATATTAACAGAAGCTATCTGTGATTTGTGTCCACATTATTAAGGCCACGCATATTTGAAGCATTTTAATTCACTGCTATTGGATTTTCTCTCAAATTATCAACGGAAAAGAGAAAATTCCTTAAAAGTAAGAATACTTCAACCGAATTGAATTAATCACAGTAATTACGATTTTTATGGTGTATATTAAATGCAATAATAAATAAATTTAAAGTAAAAAAAACTTTTTTTAAGAACAAGCGCTTTTATTTAAATACTTTAAAAAGAATAAAATATACTTTTCTTTTAAAACTTTTTTTTTGCTATCACTTATAACTTCATTACACAATTTATAATATAAAAGCTTGTCGCGAGATTTAAGTACTCGTGGTTACTTAGTTTGAAAATTTTAAAAATTAAAATTAATCAGATCAAGTCCTTTAATTTGCTTGTTTATCTACACAGGTAAATCTCGTGACAAGATTTTATATTATAATTTGTGTAATAACGTTATAAGTTGATAGCAAAAAAGGTTTAAAAGAAAGTTTATTTTATTCTTTTTAGAGTATTTAAATAAAAGCTTGTTTTTAAAAAAGTTTTTTTACTTTAAATTTATTTTTTACTTTTTAATTATCACTGTACAGGTTTCTTAGTATGTTCATTTATGTCAAAGCATCATTGTTGCAAGATCATCTGTCGGTTAATTTTGAACAGGTTAGCTCAGTCTTTTTTCCGCCAGGCCACGTTTATGTTATAGATATTTTATTTTGGCCGCAACAAGAGAATAATGGGGAATGGGGGAAGGTAAACGCTGTAAGTCCAAAATAACATTGGACAAAGCAAAATTAATAAAAAAAATATTACAGCCCTTTTTTTTTTTTTTTTTTTTTTGCTTTTACTATAATACTATATTAATACCAAAAACCGCTGCATCGGTTGAAGACATCAGCTACAAAATTAATTTGCAAGATTGAACCCGAACATATTACTTTAACATCTTTTTAACTATTTGCGATATCGTAATATAAATGACACAAACATGCACTGTCATCCAAACTAAACGTGAATACAAAGTTTCAAGTCAATCGATTGAAGATATCAGCTTCAAAATTGAGTTGCAAGATTCCACCCGAACAAATTACTTTAATTAACATCTTTTTAACTAAATGATATACCGGAATATAAATTGCAAAATATGTATTGCCATCCAAATTAAACGTGTATACAAAATTCAGCTCAATAGGTTGAAGACATCAGCTTCAAAACTGAGTTGCAAGATTCCATTCTAACAAATTACTTTAAATTATATCTTTTTAACTAAATGCTATACCTTAATATAAATCGGCAAAACATGTATTGTCATCTAAACTAAACGAGTATCCAAATTTCAGCTCAATCGTTTATAGACATCAGCTCCAAAATTGAGTTGCATAATTCCACCCGAACATTTTACTTTACAAGTTAAACAAAAGCTTGTAAAAAAGGAATGGAACAACTCCGTCGACCCGCGTGGCCTCTAACGTTAATATTGAGTTCACTCTTTTCACGTTAAGCAACATTCTAAACGTTGAGTTTTGTACACTTACAGATATATGTTACTTAACTTTCATCAAAAATAATATGCAACTAACGATGTTGTTTTCCTAATTGAAAATTAGCCTTAGTTCAACATTTGGCTTCAATATTCAGGCGGCATACTCTTTCTTCCGCATAAAAGAAACCCCATCAGAAGTAAAAACATGCGCTTGCAGGTCGTTTCTGCTATCTTGAAGTAAAGTGTGCGGATATGAGCTCGTGGGCTTTCAGCAGTATGAATTCTTCAGTGATTTATGGGGACATTGACCATATAAATACACAGGTCTGGATAAGTAAGTATTTGTGTTTTTCTAGATGAGTGAAATTAGTCTTTTAACTGTGATAGTTATTATTTGTAAATATATATATATATATATATATATATATATATATATATATATATATATATATATATATATATATATATATATATATATATATTATAACTTTCTGTTTTTTTTTTCTATTTTTCTAGTATTTCAAAAATTTCTGCTGTACGGGGAAGGTGGATCCATAAAGCATTGCTTAACCCTAAATTGATGGCCTAATTCAATGACAGCTTTAGAAATCAAAATAGGTCTCCAGCTTAGTCCAAACACTATTTTTGTATCTACATTTGTTGTGTCTCTTGAACTCTAATTTCATTCATCTTTGGCATTGTATGTTTTAGAACTTTTTTTTACTTTTATTTTATTGTACTATATATATATATATATATATATATAATTTCATAAAAGCACTATAAAATTCCGTAGTATCACTAATGGATACTATACATATATCACGAAGTCTGGGAAGATCTTACAATCTCTTCTTCAAAATCTAATTCATAATTTACAAAACACGGCAATAATTAAAAATAGCTTAGATATTGCTAGAGTTACTGAGGATATGTTAATTTTTTCCATGCATGACTTTGATTTCGAGGACCTTTTTAATTCTATAGATATTGACGATATGATTAAGGTTCTACAGATAATTTATGATAAATATGAATTATATACTTGAATGAAAAAAGATAAATTTGATATTCTTGTTAACCTCGTATTAAAAGAAAATTTCATTGCATTTGATCAGAATCTTTATAAACAGATCAAAGGATTACCTCAGGGTGGTCCAGCTAGTAATTGTTTAGCGAACCTATATTTACATTTTTTTGGAATAGATCATGTTGTAAATGATTCTTTATTAATTTATCGTTATATAGATGATATAATAATTTTTGGTAAAAATAGTGAATACAAACAAAATATTACGTTGTTCCCTGATTATCTCAAACTCCTTAAAACTAATTTCAACTCTAATATGGTGGAATTCTTGGATTTAGACTTGCATCTTATTAACAATAATGTAGTCAGTAACATTTTCGACAAAAGAGATTCGTTTAAGTTCCATATAATTTAAATTCCCGTATGGAATAGTAATTTACATATATCAGTTTACAGGAATATCATTTTGAATTTTTTATTTAGAAATAAATACCCACAAAATAGATAAATACAATAATATTAAAAAAATTCAACGTTGTTTAGATCATGAATACCCTTTTAATTTCTTAAGAACTTATATTCATCACAAATACATTAACCGTGTTGCTACTTCGAATTCCAAAACCACCACACAACAATGGAATTTCAAAGTCAGCATATTAGTGGTCTTGTGAAGATTATATAACACTCATATCACAGTTTACATTTTTTCAACACACATCTTGAACATCTTACACATTGTTGACAACCAACCAAATTATAGCCTAGCAAATTTACATTTTTGACAATCAACCGATTCAAATTTTACCATATTGTATTGCCGTCATTTTATACCTGTCTTTGCTGGCTGGTTTAAAAGTCAGCTCAAAAGATGTGTTTATGTATTTTCGAATTTTTTAACTTGGTGAATAATTGATTTTCATTAATGGCATGACGCTTGATTCTCTACGTAAAAGCTTTGTGAGTAAAAGAATTTTGTTAAATTATTTTTTGAAAAATACTTTTCTTATGTAATTGTTTTAGCATTTTTCTACTTTTCTTACGTAATTATTTTGTGATTTTTCTGCATTAAGAGTTTGGGAGAGTTTGTTACATAATAGTAGTGAGTGGTTTTATCATGCTCTCTGAGTTATCCATACTCTGAAGTTTTGTTTATTTTATTTTATTTGGTTTTCCTACCGAGTTGCAAAGGGGGAAGGTTGGCGCCTTTAAACTAATTTAACCCCACTTATTCGGTCCTAAGTCCAAAATTGCGTTCTGACTTGCTAGGTTCTTCTTTTTTGTAGTTTTTTTTTTTTTCTCTATAATTTTGTTCTTCCTGTTCAGCTTTTATATTTTTATTACGCTATTTCTTGTTATGTTCTTTATCTATTATTTCTTGTTTTTGATATATAATATATATATATATATATATATATATATATATATATATATATATATTATACACATATATACCTATATATCCGTTATTTTTGGAACTATCATTTTTCATATCCGGCGTATAACGCGCACCCGTTGATGTTATTTTTTGTATTAAAGAGCGCGTTATAAGCCGAATTTTGCGGTATATATATCGTAACAACACAACATAGCGATGTCAAAACATCGCGTAATCTAGAACTCTAAGCGAAAACGACGTTGCCAAACAAATAAACCTATAATTTTCAGGTATTAAAATAAGAGATTTTTAAAAATTGTTAATTCAAATAATAACTGCAATTCCGTCTAAGAAAAAAAATAACGAATACATGCATTAATAAAAAATAAATTTTTAATAAAACTCCTGAAGAAAATTCTCAAAAAATATTCGTAAAATATGAAATTTTCTATTCAAGTATAGGCAGGATGTCATTTTGGTGGCTCCGTAGTAAGGGTATCTGCTCAAAAAAGAACCATGCTTATCAATTTTCGAGTCTGTGGAACTAATAGTTTAAAAATTGGAGGGGAATGATTTTTTTTTAAAACCCATTCTTAGCTGATCTGTTCTCCAAGAGAAAAATATTTCTTCCATTTTGTAAGTCTGTAGGTGTAATAGTTCTTAAAATCTTATGGTGTGCGTGTGTGAGTGGGTGAGTCGCTTTTTTTATATGAACATCAATGAAAAAAATAAAAATTTATATTTATATGGGAATTATGTTCAAAGCTCTTTTTTTTTAAAACCTTCATTTCTTTTTTGTCCTTTGAACTTAACAGAAAAAAACTAAAAGCTCAGCATCTCTTACTTCTAAACACAACTTTCATTGAAAAAGATTTTGACGATAATTCCTACATATATATATTCATTTTTTTATTTGCTGAGTTTCAAAATAGACTTATGCTTCTAGGCTTAATGTTCATGGGGAAACCAACAATTTTTTTTATTTTTTTTGAATATTAGCATATTCTGTTCTCTCTTTCTCAATCCATGACATTAAATATTAAATGAGTGGCTTTGATTTCAGTCTTGTTAATTTTCTTTCCAATTTCGTTTCGTTGTGGCCGCGGTAGCCGAGTGGTATAGGTATCGGACTGTGGCTTGCTTTGTCACAGGTTCGAGCCCAGTACCACTAAAGACCCGCCGTGTAGGGCAGCGATGCACGTTAAATCTGTCGAGAGCTGAAACGTCCTCCCGTTGGTGTGGTGTGGTAGTTAGGAGAGGGGGTGCCAGCTCAGGTGTCGTCCACGTCACTTGACCATGGTTCAAAATTACGTGGTCCGTCGCCAAAAGCCCTCGTGTAGCTGAACAGTGCGACGTTAATATTCAATCAATCAATCAATTCCAATTTCGTTAGCACATGTTTTTTGTTTTGTTATTTTTTTTACTTACTCTTTTCTTTACTCTGCATTACAGAGTACACATGTGTTTTTAGTGCACTGT
This sequence comes from Trichonephila clavipes, assembly GCA_019973935.1. Lineage (NCBI taxonomy): Eukaryota > Metazoa > Arthropoda > Arachnida > Araneae > Nephilidae > Trichonephila > Trichonephila clavipes. The sequence continues at coordinate 24,062 of BMAU01016782.1, read as the reverse complement.
GAAGATATGATAAGTAAAAAAAGAAGTCTCAAAACAACCCCAATGTCACCACCGTATTTTTTATAACTTTACAAATGGAATTAAAGTAAATGTGATGGATATATGTATATATATTGATATTTTTTCTAATTATATATTTCTTTTTCCACTTAATTTTCTCAAAAAAATTAAGTCCTACTTTTAAACTATTGCTAAATGTAGCATGCTACCGTTGTTTAATATTTGCTGCAAATAATACGAATCATGCAAAAGAGATCTGTATTTTAGTACAGTAAATATTAACTATAAGAATGACATCGAGTGAATTTAGTAAAATATTTAATGCTCGTAAATATTTATTTAAAAAAGTTCTGGATGATAACCACTGTTTTTATTTTTTATTAGAAAAAATATTAAAGCATTTTTGTTAAAACTCATTAAAAATCGAATTTAAACGGATTCATATAGAGATCAGAAAATATTGATTTATGTGAAACACTGATCCATTGTGCGTTTGCACTATACGAGTTGCAATACTCTGTATGTACACTCTATTGCTACAAATTTTAGAATATATATCTTCTCAAGAATTCTAATCTGAATTAATTGCTTAAAAATATTTTTTTTTTCAAATTTAGATTTCTTTTTTCCTAAGCTGTTGTTTTTCTAAGATATAACAAAGCTACTATACATCTGCACTTATAAATAAAAATAATTGCTTTTTTCAAAGAAAAATTTAATTCTGTTAAAATTTTTTTAAAAAAAATTATAGTTGTATGAATAATATATTAGAGAATGGTGTATTCTCTCTTTTCTATTAACACACATCATAAATTAGCACCTATGTAAAATGGCTCCTTAAGATAATTTGGCTTCTTAATATATACCGTGTTTACTGGAATCTGAGCCGCACTTTTTACTAATACTAAAGCTACTGAAAATCGGTTGCGGCTTAGAATCTAGTTTTTTAAAAAAAGTGCGTTCGATTTGGCAATTACTGTAAAATAGTTTAGAACCTGTAGTTGCACTGTTTTTCATTTTCTATAAAGACTTGTTGGGGATTGGGGTGCGGCTTGGATTAGAAAAAAATACGTTTTTTTTTATTATTCATGGATAATATAATTTTACTGTTAATTTTTAGCCCAAGCATATATATATGTATATATATATATATATATATATATATATATATATATATATATATATATATATATATATATATATATATATATATAATTTTCTAATAGAGCATTATATATGCATAATAAAATATAACTCTGCTATATTTTTCTTTGCGCGACTAGCCCCGTTTTAATACAAACATACGATTAGGACATTCAATAATTTAATTACTGATCACTAAAACACACGTGACTCTAAAATAACTATTGGTACTAATATGATCATGTATAGAAATGAGCAAAAAAAAATCATATACTGAAATATTTCATAATTTTTTTGTTATTAAAGTCAAAGATTTAAAACATGAATGCATGAACTATATGTTACCATTAAATTGTGTGTTATTCAGTTATTTCATAGAAAAACTAGGCATTTCAAGAAATAACTAGATAAGTCAGTTAAAGTATTTATATGAAAGATTTCATACTTTACTAAGTTATTTAATGAAATAACTAGGCATTCTTTTTGAAATAATTAATTGCATACAGATAAAGTGAAAATTAAACAGTTTCAAAGTTTTTTTATACAAATTTTTTGATCACAAATAGCTAAAATCTTTTGAAAAATATTTTTCATCCTTAATGTGGATGATTAATTGATAATGATGATAAAGTAGATGATATATTTTTTTTATTCCTCATATTGCTAACATTAGTTAAACAGCAAGGAGAAAAACAGAATATGTTGTAGAAATAGTGATATTTAAATATTATCATAATAATACTTAGTGCGAAGAAAAACTATTGCTTCATAAAATGCGTCTTTTCTTACAGTCTTTAGAGTAAGGCAGTGCTTCTCAAACTTTCAATTTAGGCGACCCACTATTCAATCATCATTTTCATCGCACCCCCCTCCATAAAATAACAATGTATTGAATTCAATAATACTATACTTCAGTGTTTCTCAAACTTTCGATACTGGCGACCCAATTTTCAATCATAATTTTTGACGCGCCCCCCCTGTACAACAATAATGTATTTACTGCAATAAAAGTGCAATTTGACGCTAAAGTTACATTGCGATCTCAATTATAAACTGTATAAGTATTAAATTTTGTATATGTTAATTTTAAGTAATATATATTTTAAGAAAATTACTTAAAATATATATTACTTACTTATATATATTATTATGTTATTTTTTTCTCTAATTTTTAATTGGAACAGATCACAAAATGATATATTTAATTACAGATATATTTCCTTCAGCATCTATTTCTCAAAGTGCAAATGTCATTAGAAAAATAGTCTAGTCTATGTTGCTCTCTATCATATACATCACATTTGGAATTATCGGGTACGTTTGCGTGAGTCTGGGCAACCTATCGGACGTCTGCGCAAAACATGTAAAAATGCTTTTCCTCGTACAATTCCAGTCAGTTTTTCTCGACACGATACTTCTATAGCTACCGCATCTAGCTTGAATGTTCATTTTTTAATTTGCACGTTAATTGTAATTCACGGTAGTTAAGTATTTACGGCAGTAGATTAAAACAAAATCATACATACATTTTTAAGTCGTAAGCGAGCATTCGACGATAATAAAGGATAAAACAAGTACACAGACGAGCATGGTTCCGAAAATTAAATCAAGGAAATATTCTCAAAAATACTTAAATTTTGGATTTACCACTACTGAAGTAAATGATGGGGGGAAGCCCCTGCTCGTTATGTGTTAAAACTTACAAATCTGAAGAACAACATGTGAAAATTGTTTTTAAAACCATGTAAAAACATTTAGCCATGTTGGCAAAGGATTTTAAAAAGTATTTTCTTGATGAGGACAACTTGGTAGCAAGTTACGAGTGGATTAGGGGTCTATTTCAAGATACTCCAGAAGGGCTCTCAACATCAGAAGAAGAATTTTTCATAATTTCAAATCCAGTGAAAAATTAAAAAGCAATTTTGTAATAAATCGTTTTTTGAATTTTGGGTAGAGATGAATGGTGAATTTTCTGCACAGAAAACAAAAGCACTTCGTATACTATTACCATTTTGTAAATCCTACCTATGTTAAACCGGATTTTCTGCGGTGGCTGCTTTGAAGACAAAATATACATCTAAGCTAAATATAGAAAAATAACTCAAAGTATCAATTTTGCTATTAAACCTTAGTTTGAAAAACTTTGCTCTGCAAGACAAGCCCATGGAATTCCCTAATAATTATTAAACTTGTTCTTAATTTAGTATTAAGGAATTATTTATAAAATACCTTCTTCAGTACTGATACATTAAGCGTATACTGGCTGAAACACCGGCTCTTCGCACGAGTTCATTTTTTTAAAAAATATAACATTATTCTTGATATAATAGCTGAACTGTAAGGAGAGTAAAACTGCGTGCACGACATTGTATACAAAAATGTAAAATAATTATTTTTTTTAGATAAATACTATAATTGTAAATAACTGTTTAAAAGAACTGTAATTTTAAACCTCACATAATTAGCATTTAAAATTAATGTTAAATAATGAAAAAGAATATAAAATTCCAATGAGGAATAATTGTGTTACTTTTTAATATTTAAAGCGAGAAGACATCAAAATTTTTTAACCCGGGAGCAGGCGCGCACTCGATACTAACGCTAGTGGTAGTGCGGGGAACTCAGTCACCCCAATCATTTGTTTATAATTATTTTTACTCTACACGATACAAATCGGAATTCCAGTGAATATTTCAATTAAGAGAAAGTATACTTACCGGCTTTCAAGGAATGTTCAATTTTTCTTTGATGATTTGAGAAAAAAATCCAATAAAACTGAACTAAAATGATTCAAAAGTGCAAGACCTTAATAAAGGACGCAAATCAGAGATACTTTTCACTAATATTACAGAAATGTTATTTGCTGGCAAAGCTGTCACATATTTTGTTCAAGTAATTGTAGTTTTAATGAGCATTCATGATCGAGTGAGTGAATAATAACGTCGCACTGTTCAGCTACACGAGGGCTTTAGAGACGGACCTCGTAATTTTGAACAATGGTTGACGAGGACGATACTTGAGCTGGCCTCTTTTAACTACCACATCACTCCACAAGTAGACGTTTGAGCTCTCGACAGATTTAACGGGCACTTCCCCATACACGCCGGGTTTTTAGTGGTAATGGGCTCGAACTCGTGACACCTTTGGTGATCAACAAATAGCAAGTTGAACTTTTTCTTTCTTGTGTCTTTTTGACAAGGCGAACTGAACCTTGTGGTACACTTAGGGCTTCATATTTAAGTTGATGGAGTTCTTTAGGAAGCATTTGAAAATTTTCGTTTCATGTTCATCGTGTTTCTCAATCATGAATAATATGCATTCTTTTGCTTGATCAGTTTCAACTTCCTTCAATAGAGATCAAAGATGCCCCGCGCCACTGCTCTCGGGTTAAAAGTGTATTCAGAAAAAAATACGGTTGTTTTAAAAACGATTATGGCGTTTTTCACTATGCTTTATATGTTTGAGATTACTCTTAAAAATAAATCTTTTAGCCAAATAATTCTTCAAATCAATTAATTCTTTTCCAAATATCGTAAAACTCTTCATTATTTACAATTTCCCTAAGCGAAAAACAAATACATAAAAGATGGGATGGAACTAATGTAGAAACCATACCAGTCAGTTTGAAGGTCAATCAAATGATCAGCAAATGTATTATGCTGCCTAGCTGAAAAGTGAATCATGTTTTCCTTTTCTTTCTACAACTAATGTACAGTATTTAAATAATTACAGTGATGTGAAATCTTTATCTTTTTAGAATTTTTCTCAGGGTCTGGGTTTCGTTTTTTCTTTCAACGAGTAATATTTTATGCAAAAAAAGAAAAACGCCAGATGATAAACATAAATTTTATCAATGCTGTTGTGTATTTTTTTATTATGGAAAAAAGTATTTTGTTTCACTTCTTTTCGGCTATTTTTTTAAAAAAAATCTGTAAATTTTCGATATGCTCGCGCCCCCCTTTTAGAGTTATCGCTCCCCTCCAGGGGGGCGCGCCCCACACTTTGAGAAACACTTTGACACTGCTACACTTTGACACTAAAGCTACAATACGACTTTAACCTCTTATGTGCCCCCGACGTATATAAACGTCTCGCTCAGCCAAAACATTAATTTTCTGAACTTATATATAAGTCTTTCCGAAGTACGCGATCTTTTCACTGCAGGGCTATCCATAAAATTATTCCGAGTGCTTTGGAATGCAATAAAATGACCTTGACAGTATTTGCGAAGGATTTACTTACTTCAGAGGATTTGCTTATTCATTTCTTTTCTCCTCCCTCTCCAAAAAACCCATCAAAATACGCTCGTCTACGTGGTAAACGGCGTTAGCGGGGAGTGAATCGCGTAACTTTTAATCGGCAGTTAAGGAATGTATTATAAACCGTACGAATTATCAAGATAAGTGTTAATGCAAGCCCATGGGGTCACTGATAATTATCAAACTTGTTCTTAACTTAATATTGTTAAATTAATAATAAAATATACATTGCACACAGTACTAATATATTTATAAGTGTTTTATATCAGTGTAAATGTGTATTCTATATTTTATTATATCAGAAAATATTTTGTTTGTTTACTTTCAGTAAATTAATATTTTTTTTAAATAACCTTTTGTTTTCGTCTTTTCAATATGCTCGCCCCCTCTTTATAGAGTTATCACACCCCCTTGGGGGGGGCGTGATAACTCTACATATATATTAGAATTTAGCGTTAACTATATCTAGGAAAAATGATAAATTTATAATCATAAATTATTATTATTCTTAGTAATTTTAATCCTTACTATTTAGAATTTCTTCATTCAAATAACTATTAACAAAATTAATTGGGTATTCTTGAATTAAATCAATATTTGGGAAAGTGTTTATAGGTTGTTTTTTTTTTATTTTTTCTAATTTTCTTGGAACTATAAATGTATTGCCATGTATATAATAATAACGATATTTCTGAATATATAAATATATAATGCAAATTTTAAAATAACATTATTCTAAAAAAGACCTCTTTCTCTACGAATATATTCCTTTTACGAAATAATTATGATTTTATAGCAATTTTTCTTTTATAAAATCTTGAAAAAGATCATTCAGATATATAATGTTTCGGCGGCAAGAATACATTTAAAAAAGTTATTTCTTTTTTTGAACTATCTTCCAAATGACAAAACATGATTTAAATAGAGTTACAAACATATCTATCCATCACAAAAACTTTTATAGTGTAACTGAGTTCACTAGATAGCACTTAAGAAAATGTCAAAACCGAAGACCATATAATGCACTTTAATAAATAATATTTATCTTTTTTTTCCCACACATATTCACTCAACATGAATGCATTTACTAGCCCTTTGCAACCTTTTTTCTGTGGAATTTCTGAGATATAATATTCCTTTAAAAAATATTCGAAGGCTCTGCTCATATTTTTACATTTGAATTCAATTATACTTTCATCGAAAATGCTTATTCCATTTGCAACAATGTAGATGAAGAAAACACACACTAATCCAAAAGGAAAAATTTACCTTTTTAGGTTAAGTGAAACACTGCATAATGTATAAATGCCATAATATTTTATTCAAGGTCAGTAAAGAAATAAGTGACACATGAATAATAAAATAATTAAGTAACTGAAAAAGCTAATCCTGAATTTTCCAAAGGAAATACTTTACTTCATTAAATGAATAATTTTTGTAAATACGAGGTAAATTGTAATGGGAATTAATATTATAAAATACCTGTACTTTTTGTAAAAAAACTTAATGTCAAGTTCTAGAGGTAGATTTTTACTTAGCAGTCGCAAAGGTATAAGCTTATTTATGGGGATAAGTTATCCTTTAAAGAAATAATGATCTAATACCCTAATAAAAGAAAACAATTATTAGTAGCACTATGCATAATTATATAGTTCAGTTATTGCATATTTATAGTTATTATTAGATGAATTGCATTTATAATTAAAATTATGTCTACCTTGGATTTAAATTTACTGTGTGAGACATATAAAAGGGGCCCTGAGTACAGAGTACCAGGTTAGAAAGAAACATGCTTATAACTTCTTATGCTTATAAGAAGCATACTTATAACAAAAGTTAAAAACAATAACTGTTCATCTCTAAGCACTTTCGAAAACTGGTCAACATGTTGCAGAAGGCAGAAAGAAGTTGGGATTGCCGGATTTGCTGCAATCTCATCAAAAATGTTCTGCTGCAGTTCTTTAAGCCTAGTAGGGTTATTGCGATACACCTTAGACCAGTGGTTCTCAAACTTCAACTACTGGCGACCCAATTTTGAATCATAATTTGTATCGCCCCCCCAAATATTAATGTATTGCATGCAAAAATAATGCATTTGGCTCGAGGTGCTAAAGCTACAATACGATCATAATTATAAATCGTACAAATTAACAAGATAAATATTAAATTTTGTATATGTTACTTTTAAGTAATAAATATTTTTATTTATTTTTTTTTTTTACTTTTTAGTTCTATTCACTATAAATGCGTGTTTTTTAATTTGTTTTTAAACTAAAATTTATTTTATAATTATTTTTACTATACACGATAAAAATTCCCAATTCAGTGAATAATTTAATTAAGAGAAAATATACTTACCCCTACTTTCAAAGACTTCTCAATTTTTCTTTGATTTTTTGAGAAAAAACCAATAATACTAATGAAAATGTTCCAAATATGCGTGCCCTTAATAAAGGACATAAAGCATGTTCATTAAAAATATTTTTGAACAAAAGTGGTCGCGCAGGGAACTCGATCAAAACTGGTAACTTGATAGCAAAAAAAAAAAAAAAAAAACGTTTGCAACTCCCCCAAAAAAGAGGGCGAATTGTGATAAATTAATTTTAGTTCCCATTAAGACTGTCTTATTGGAGAATACTCTGTCAAGGTCATTGGTAACAAATAAGCAGTTTTCCCAGAATTAACGATTTCGTGAACATCAGATGACTCAGCGCATCGTGCGACCGATCCCGTGTTAAAAGTATATTCAGTAAAACATATGGATATTAGTTCTAAAAAAGAATTGCTTAAAAAGTTTTCCGTTGTGCATTGTATGTTGGCCAAATAATCTTGCCAAGTACTCAATATGCTTATCCATACATCATATAACTGATTCACATGGAAAAAAGCAACAGAAAAATATTATTTACAACTTTCCTAAAAGAAAAACAGACGGAGTGATACATACCAGTAAGTTTGAAGGTCAAATATATGATAGTCAAAAGAAGCATTTTAGGGCTTAAAAAAACGTAATAAAAAAATCTCTCATCATGAGATTACAGTAAATCAAACAAAATGTCTTTTTTTATTTGGTTATAGGATCAAATATAGCTAATGAACGTTTGAAGTGGAATTTTTTATTTTTGATGATCACCGGATGATATATATAAATTATATCAGTGTAAATGTGCAATTTTCATTAAGTCAGGATAAATTTTGTTTTTCTTCATTCCAAAAAATTATTTTTTAACCTTTTATTTTCAATATGCTTCCGCCCCCTCGCAGGAATACCACACCCCCCCAGGGGTTCGCCCCAAGATTTGAGAAACACTGTATTAGACAAAACGTTCCCACGAAAAGCAACTACCCACTAGAAGATCAGGTAACCTGTGTTAACAGCTACAACTGAGAAAAGACTGATCTCTGCTAGCAATTCTGCCAAAAGTGAAGATTGTGTAAATGCGATCCTTAGTTCAAATGGGTGTATGGGCAATTGCACCATCCCGTTCAAAATAATTGTTGATATTTTCCTCCTCAGTTAATGCTGTCACAAATGGATTGAAAATATTGGAATGATAACGATACGAAAGTATCGTCTAATGAAAAAAATAAGCAGATATGAACAATCTCATTATGTAACAGTGTATGATGGAACTTGCAGAGACTCTCTGCTTCCTAGAACATTTTAATTTGTGAGTTCATAACCCAAGAGATGAAACCAAGTTTCATCAGAAATAAAAAATATGATCCATATCCAAGTTAGTCATTGTTACCTCTGTTCATCAGCTTGATATGAGATTCACATTCTTATCCAATCCTATCCATTCGTTCATGCCACTTCTATTTTCACCATCCTGTATATATATATATATATATATATATATATATATTCCACACACAGGATACATTTTAATACACAGTTAGACCAATATTTACACGACTACACTTTAAAATTATTTATGACCAATTAAACATTTATGTCCAATCACACATTTATGACCAATCAAATGCTTATGACCAATCAAGCAAGTTTTTTACATGCGGTCTGGTTTGCATCAAATGCTAAGTGGTCAAACTCTAGTGTTAGATCAAGAACCGTTTGGATTGACATGGCATTGGTAGATGTTATGAGCAAAATATGGGTGTGGTAATTGATATATTAAATATGAAAAGTCGTGATATAAGATATGGATTGTATTCTTGATGGGATATTAATTGGTGAAGTTATAATGATTTACTCTATTCATTTGTGAATATACTGTGTTTTTAATTTGAACATTCGGTTTTTTAGAAATTTTTAATTTGAACTTTCGGATTTTTTACTTTGAATTTTCGGATTTTTTGTTTGAACTTTCGAATTTTTTAGTTTGAACTTTCGAATTTTTTTAGTTTGAACTTTCGAATTGTTTAGCTTGAACTTTCAGATTTTTTAGCTTGAACTTTCAGATTTTTTAGTTTGAACTTTTGGATTTTTTAGTTTGAATTTTTGGATTTTAGATATTTTTTAAATTTGAACTTTCGGATCTGAAATATTTTTTTTAATTTGAACTTTCGGATCTCAATTTTTTTTTTTTTTATTTTTCTACCTATACAACTATTTTAAAGATGGGTTCATCATCTTTTGCGTTTGATGGTTCACTTATATTATGCACTATATTGTTTTTAAATTTTAATATTTTAATATTGTAATATCTTTCAGAATGCGATGGCGAATAGTTTTATATTTCAAGTATAATGGTTTAATTTTAACTTTTTAATTTAAAGTATAATGGTTTAATTTTAACTTTTTAATTTTAAATTAATTTTTTTTTGGAATTTGGATATTTTTTAATTAACTTACCAAGTTGCAATAGGTGGAAGGTTGGCGCCATCAAACTAGTTTAACCCCACTTATCGGTCCTAAGTCCGAGATTGCACTTGGATAATTTATAAATTTTTATTTTATTTTATAATTTTTTAATTTTGTTTAAAAACGATGGAATTTTATCTTTTATATTTGCCATTGATATTTTGAAATGTTTTAGTATTATACGATTCATATATTTCAATTTTTCAATTGATAATTGTGATTGTTTTTATAAATTTAAATATATATATATATATATATATATATATATATGTGTGTGTGTGTGTGTACATGGATAATTAAATTAGATTTAAAATTAAATTCCCTATATAGCATTTAATTTTTATTTTTCATTACATCTATTTAAGTATTAAATTAATCACCTAATTATGTCTCCGAACATAAGGACTATAACCACTAAACATTTCTAATTCCAGATCATTATATTTGATAGTTCTATATGTCAGCATTAATTTTGAAGAACATATAAGTAAATACGAGATACTTTAAACAACTGGCGTAAGTGGTAAAACACTTTTTTCTCTCTGCCTCTTAACGTCAGATGATTTAAGAATACATTCAATACAGTTCATTTTTCTTAAATTAAGTATGATTCTGGCTTGAAACATGTTATATATATATATATATATATATATATATATATATATATATATATATATATACATGGACAAAAAAAGTATTGCGCCAAGAAGGAGTCGTCAAAATGAAACGAAATTTTACATGCGTAATGACTACATTGAGACATAGTAAATGATTAGCAAATAAAAAAATAATCATTTATTTGAGAGAAAAATGCAAAAGAACTGAGGATTTAATATCCTGCTGAACCACCCTCTAGTTCGAATGCACGATGCGATACAATCCGGCGTTGAGGCATACAAGTTCTAGATGATATCTTGAGACATTTCATATCATATTTGCTGTAATATTGCCTCTAGGTCGTTCAAACTCTTTGGATGCCCAACTCGACGTCCCAAATGATCTCAGATATGCTAGATTGAAGATAAATCTGTGGATGGGGCAGGTCAAAGAAGGGTAGTTAAAAATTCTTTTGACATCCTTGCCATGTGAGGCCGATAATTGTCTTGTTGAAAAATAGCTTCTAGGAAACATTGCATGAGTGGAAACACATGTGGTTGCAGGATGTCATGGCCATAAAGCTGGGCTGACATGGTACAACTGATCAATACTAGGGTTGGCCGTGTATCATAGAAAATGACACCCTATATCAGCACACCAGTTGTGGGAGTGGTATGTCGCTGTAAAGCAAATGCAGTATTGAGACGTTCACCACGGAGTCTCCACATACGAACGCGATTTACATAACTGCTGAGATTGAATCTAGATTCGTCGCTAAAAACGACATCGTTCCATTTCGTTACAGTCTAGTTTCCTCGTGCACGGCACCACTTCTAACGGAGGTATTAATGGATGTGCGACAAGGGCAGCACACATAATGGGTGCAGCGATCTCAAATCTCTTTCAGCCATGTGCCTTCGTATGGTTCGAGTAGACACAGGGGCCAGTAATGAAGGTGCTACCTGTGCCTGGATGGCGGCTGATGAAGCCGTTGACTGTATTCGTTAATTTCTTATGATGGGGTGGATCTCTGTCTACTAAACACTCTTATTACCCTTGTCTCTTTTTGCATAACTGATATTGGTCATCGTATGGGTGAAGGGAATGTCCGTTATGATTCTACTCTTGGGTTGGGAGAAAGTCACTTGTGAGAAAGATGTGTAAACATCAAATTTCATCACTTAATATAATGTCCTGTATCGAACCCTTGAAATGTTAATATAAAAGAAAACTGTCAATAAAACATACAGAGAACAAAATAAGGAAATAAGACACATTAAGGGAAATATAAATTCATACCCAATAATATTTCAGAAAATATATGAAATTTCTTGCAAGATAAAAAAAAAATATTTTCTAAATTTGATCCTAAAACCACCCTTAAAATTTGTGCCCTGGGCAGAGGACCGGTGTGTCCGGCCGTAGAGCCACCCCTGTATCGACATTTGAAAATTAGTGAATTTATAGAACTGAAAGGGTAGGATGAAAAGTTGTTTCAAAAATATAGTATCTGAAGACCTAACAAAAAACAAAATGAATCAAACACGAGTTTAAAAATATCATTCACTTAAAAATTTACAACAAAATTTCCTACAAAATAACATATGAAGAAAAAATCCATATATATTCTAGAAATGAAATATTTCTGGTTAGTGGTTTCTTCCTTTACCATGTCTGTTAAATTAATGCGTAGAATGTAAATAACTTGAAATGAACAGAATTGAAAGAAGTATATTTTAATAATTCGAAACGTGTCTGACATTTAGATGGCGTACACAATGATTATCAGATAATATTTTAATCAAAAGATATTTATGTACAAATTTTGAAAGATAACCTTGTAAAATTGTTAAAATAGCCACTCGGCTTCTACATAACAGAGTATTCCAATAAGAAACGGTGAGTTTTATGTTACATAGGTAGTTAAAATTCCTTTGATTACATTGATATTGGTATTGGTCATTTAAAGTAACTCTAACCCTGAAGTAGGACAACGAATTTTGTATGGTAAAAATAATTTTATGTCGTGTCATTCGTTGAGCTGGAACGCACCACAACGTCTTCTATGTGTCTTTCATCAGTAAAACTAGCACTCAACCGCTTCGCATTTCTATGTTTCCATGGACCTTTGAATTTGATAGATGTACGTAACATAACCAACAACGTAATTTTTTATATATTTCCAAGTTTTTATCAAGTTTCATGTTTTATTGTAATATTATGTGTAGCTATCAGCTTTAGACTTAAACAACTCGAAACAAATATTTTGCAAATGCTTTGTTTTTTACTCTTAATTTAAATCAGTGTTTCTCACACTGTGGGGCGCGCCACCGTCGGGGGCGGGACAATTGTACGAGGGGGGTGCAAGCACATTGAAAAATCGAATACAGAAGATTATTTGAAAAAATTTAATCTACTGAAAGTAAATAAATACATTCTGACATAATAAAAAATAAAACACACATTAACACTGATATATTACACTTATAAATGTATCGGTGCTACCTACACAATGTATTTTATAATTATTTTAACAATACTAAGTTAAGAATGTTTAAATTACGAGTATCCACATGGGAATGTCATTTGTAAAATTATATGCAAAAAGTACATATAAAACACTTATTTTTTTTTGATAATTTATGCGGTTTATAATAAATCCTTTTATTGCCACAAATAAAAGTTACACTATTAGCGTCTAGATACCAACCGTGGTTTCCACACGTTTTCGCGCGTATATTTGGGGGGGGGATAACGAAACAAAAAATCTGAAGTAACTAAATTCTTCGTAAACATTGCCAAGGTCCTTTTATTGCATTACAAAATATTCGGAATAATTTTATGGATAGCAAGAACAGAAAAGATCGTTCTTCGGAAAGACGTATATATACGTCAGGGGAATTTATACTTTGGCTGAGCAAGACGTTTATATACGCCGGCAGCACTTAAGAGGTTAAAGTCGTATCGTATTTTTAGCGTCAAAGTTAAGTATTATTGAATTTAAAACATTTTTGTGTGAGAGGGGACAATGAAAATTACGATTGAATATTGGGTCGCTAACATTGAAACTTTGAGAAGCACTGATTTAAATGTATCTGTGAGATTACGAGCGAATATGTCATCTGCGAATACAAGAAGGCCTGTGAGTAGCATTCACATGCCTCCTTCACTATGACAGAGTTGAGGAAATACCAGACGTATAACGCTCTGTTCAAGACAGAAGAAGCAAGAAAAATAACACCAAAAACATTGAGGAAGAACTAATGTTTCCCTTGACAGGAGATAAAAATATAAGAGTCTCAAAAATTTTACTCTTTAAAATGCTAAAAATCCATGGTCCATGAAGATTCTGCGATGATTTGTGAAGAATGTGAAGTGGCACGAATCCGGGAAGGTCAGAATCCGCAACTTTTGGATCCAAAGCCGAGTAACATAAACACTAGACCAAAATGATCACCTTAGTCTGATGGCTTTTACTGGCATATATAGATAATACGCTCCAACTTGAATTCAGGATCTCAATATGTAAATATGAAGTCTTGACAGATGCAACTAACCGCTATCTTTGTGTGATCCATTTTTTGCCGAAATTTAAATCTCTGATTATATCTTAAATATTATATTACAACGTGTGCTCCTAATGGAGTCAAATTTGAGCTAAAATAAGTTATTAATAAATGCTTTCAGGGTTCAGTATATTTCTTTTAAACATAATTAGTTGTGTTTATTGTGATGGTTACCAAAAAAATTTGAAATTTTCACATATTTTTCTTAGTTTTCAAAGTACAGATTCATAAGTGAATCAACTTTTTTTAAAAAGTTGCCGCATTCCTTTCCTTCATTTTATCATAGCATATAGTATTTGCTTTGAATTGTTTAATTCCTAACGGGCATTGAATACTTGAATGTTATAGGTACGTAGGTGGTGTGGTGGGACTAACCCACATCTGGTCTAGTGATACTACATCAGATCCATGTGCCCATAAATCTGCACAAAATTTAAGAACAGCAGGGAAGATGCAACAATCTCCTCACATGAAAATCTCAGACAATGCAGAATGGGCTGAGAAGAAAAAGCACTTACCCCTCCCCCTTTACCATGGTAGATAGGTACTTTTAGCTCTTATCTGCAATCCATTATTTTGATAGGTAGGTAATACTATAGATCACAGATTCTCAACCTTTTTGAATTGGTGTCCCCTTTTCTAGAGAACATTTTGAAATCACACCTTCCCAATCAAGAGAAGTAAGAGTGTACAAAAAACGTAGTGAAAACAAGAATTAATTTTAAAATAATATTCTATTACTAATAGAAATATTTATTAATTCAATTTTTTTTCCAAAGCACCCCCCCCCCGTTTTTTTTTACTTACAAATGCAACAAATATATTTAAATGTGCAATATTATATTTTTTAGTTTTAGATAGAATATCGTTGGAATTGAAACGATATTGAATTTCTTCATTATTTAAAATAGTGGAATAAAGGTTTTAGCTTATATATATATATATATATATATATATATATATATACCCTGTTAAAAAGACGCTTTTGAAAGAATGGTTTGTTGACATGAAGTAATTTACAATAAACTTTTGCTTTAAAATAAATTGACAGTTTCAGCTTTAACAGAATCATACGTTAACTCGTTGTTAACGCATTTATATTTTTTGGATAATACACGTAATAAAGTGCAGTGGACAAAAATTTTTTCCTACTGCTCACAGACACTTACATTTTACTATATCAGTGTTTTTCAGACCGTGGAGAGTGCCCCGCTTAGGGGGCGACATAACCCTTCAAGGGGAGCGCGAGCATATCGAAAATTAAATAAATTTACTGGAAAGAAATAAACAAAATACTTTCTGACATAGAAGAACATATGCATTTACACTTATTTAATTTATATATATATATATATATATATATATATAAACTCACGTTATTTCTTCATAAAAAATAAGTTTCTACTTTGAAATTTAATAAAATATCTGATCCTATAACTAAATAAAAAAAACATTTTGTTTCATTTACTGTTATAATTTTGTTTAATTTGCTGTTGTAAGATATTTTTGTTATGTTTTCTTTTTAAACCTAAAATACTACTCTTTCAGAATAAAAATCAAAACTCAGACCAAGAGAAAAATTCTTGGAATATAATAAATTCATCACTGTGTTATTATTATTGAAATGATGTACTTTAGCTGTAGAAGGAAAATGAAAACTTATTCACTTTTCACCCAGGAAGCAGATTTGTGTCAGTCATCAACGTTTTCATCGTTTGACCTTAGAACTTATTGGTATGGTTAGTTGTGTCCTTGAAGGATTATTTCGCTAAGATTTTTTATGGGTATTCTGAAACATGTAAAGCATGATGAAATCCGTGTTTTACTCAATTCGTTTTTTAGAACCAACATTTATATTTTTATATTAATTACACTTTTAACACGAGAGTGGTCGCGTGGAGCTCTAAGTCAAAGAACAGCTTAACTACAATAATGTGAACAAAATGTGACGGTTTTGCTTGCAAATATCATTCCTGTAATGTTAGTGGGAAGTGTCTATGATTTGTGTCCTTTATTAAAGTTGCATACCTTTGAAACATTTCAGTTCAGTTTCAATGGATTTGTTCTTAAATTATCAAAAAAAAAAAATTAAATGTCCTTCAAAGTAGCTAAATATATTTTCCCTTAGTTAAATTGTTTACTGGTGCACATCGTGTACAATAAAATTAATTTTAAAGGAAAAAAAAAACATTGGGGTTACTCAATTACCTCTCGTGACTATTAACGTTTGTATCTAGTGCACGCCTTCTCTCCCGGGTTAAAACATTTTGAAGCCTTCTCGCTTTAAATATTTATGCCAAATGACAAGGATATGATTGAGTGCAACATGGACTAGACTCTTTTTCTAATGAAATTTATACATTTAGAAATGGATGATGAAGGAAATAAATTTTTAATTAAATATCATTTTGCAATCTGTTTTCCAATTTAAAAATTAGAGAAAAAAAATAACAACAATTATCCTATTACTTAAAAGTGGTGGTAGTTTGCTAAAAATAAATATTACTTAAAAGTAACAAATACAAAATTTTTAATACTTATACTGTTAATTTGTACGATTTATAATTAAGATCGTATTGTAGCTTTAGCACTCTAAAGCGCATTATTATTGTATAAGGAGGGCACAATAAAAGTTAGGATTGAATATTGAGTCACCAATAGTGAAAATTTGAGAAGCACTGTTCTACATCATTCAGTCTAAATGCAATGTAACCTTTAAGTTTTTCTCCCACTTCCCGAACTACCTAAATATGTGAATTTTTGTTCACATGATAGAAATGATTTAAATACAGGGTGTTTCATATTGACTGGTACAAAAAGAATAGCGCAGTGTGACTGCCGTAATGGATTTATTCAGCCGAAAAAAATATTCTGCAACTACAATTATACAAGTTTTATTTGGCAACAGGGAAAAAATTATCGAATGACGAACTCGCCGCTAGAGGCGCTGTTGAACAAAATGTCGTCCATGCAGGAGAAAGCGTACTGCGTTTTCGAATATGCCAAAACCTCCTCGGTAACTGTTGAGCAAAGACATTTTCGCACGAAATTTCGTAAAGAACCACCGCATCGGCATAACTGAAGCAGGTGGGTGAAGCAGTTCTAGGATACCGGCTGCTTATGCAAGAACAAAAGCACAGGACGAAAAGAAAGAAAACCCGAAGTGGTTGAAAGAATTAGTGATTCGTTTTTACGGAGTCCCTCAAAATCAACGCGACGTGCAGGTGCAGAACAGACTTCCCTCACACAACGGTGTGGTGTATTTTACGGAAGCGTCTCCAATTCAAGCCGTACAGATATCAGATGGTCCAGGCCTTAAAACATATTGACAAACAATTGCGTAAGAATTTATGTGTGGAATTTTAAGAACACCTGGACGTGAATGGTTCCGAGAACACACTGGTGTTTACCGATGAAGCCACATTCCACTTATGTGGCAAAGTTAATCGCCATAATTTGCGATTTTGGGGCACGAAAAATGTTCTTGTAACATTAGAACATCAGCGTGATTCTCCGAAGGTAAACGTTTTCTCCGCTTTATATCAAACAGTTGTGTTTTGGGTCAATTTTTCTTTGCTGAAAAATCAATTAATGGCGACATTTACCAAGACATGCTGTCTGAATGGTTGCTTCTCCAGCTGGAGGAAGCTGCTCCTGATTTCATTTTGAAGCAAGATGGTGCTTCCCCTCATTGGAATGAAAACGTACGTGAGTTCCTGAACGAACGCCTACCCCATCTTTAAATTGGCCGTGCTGGGCAACGAAATTTGGCATCCCTTCATTGGCCGCCGAGATCACCAGATCTAACGCCCTGTGATTTTTTTCTCTGGGGTTTCGTTAAAGACAAGGTGTTTTTGCGTTCTCTTCCTCGGGATATAGAGGAACTGAAGCAACGGATAACTGCAGTGTTGAACTCCATCACAGGGGATATGCTATCCCGAGTGGGGCAGGAGCTTGATTACCGTGTAGACATCTGTCGTGTCAACGGAGGGTCACATATTGAACTCCTGTAGAAACTTGAATAAATGTAGTTTTGAGGTAAATTTGATTTTTATAAATATATTAATTACAACGTTCACAATAATGTTTTATTTTTGTACCATTCAATATGAAACACCCTGTACATATATATATATATACAATCAACATAAGGTAACCAGTATTAAAATTTAGGTGTCAGTTAGCTTATAAACAGCCTAGCTGTTTTCCTCTTTTTTAGACTATTCGATTAATATGCTGAAGCTGCTCCGTGCCAACTCAAAGTCCCCTAATTTTCTCTGGGTCTTTTGCTGTCGCCCTGAAAGCCTCAAACGCCCCAAAGAGAGCATTATCACCCACGTTGAGAATCTATGCTATACATAATATAAAAATCAAAAGTTTCTCAATAAGAAAAATTGCAACTTTTTTTATCGCTATTTTGGATATAACATTACTCTCTCTCTCTCTCTGTAATGTAAACTCTCATCAATAAAATGATTAAATCATCTTCAAACGTGAGTATGCATCTAAGATATGCCACTCGTCTATGTAGTGAACTTCATGAAGCACACAAAGCGGAGAGTTACAGCACCTCGCATTCGGAATGGTAGGACAGATTACATCAAAAATTGTGTTATCGAACTTATGGGAGCACAATGCTAGAAGTAACTCCTAAAACCAGTGAATATCAAACTTTCAATAATTTTTTTACCCTTTTTTGAATCATAATTTTCTAAACCAGCAATATATTGATTGCAATAAAAATGTACTTGGATGCTAAAGTTACACACTACACACGACTTTAATTATACACTTTACAAACTATAAGATAAATATGAAATTTGTCTTTAGTGATTATAAAACTTGTTTTTATTTTAATATTGATAAATTAAATACCAAAAACACTGTGTGCAGTACCGATGCATAATTAATCAGTGTAGAAGTGTATTTATTTTTTGTTATGTTGGAATATATTTTCTTTGGTTTCCTTTCAGTACATTTTTAATACTTATCTTATTATTTTTAATTTAGAATTTTAAATATGCTCCAGCCTCCCATATAAAGATATCACGTTCTCCTGTTTGACAAACGCTGCCGTAAACGTATAGATAATCAGAAGCCAAAACAAATTATATAAGGTTTTGTGGCTTTCAAATCAGCCAAAAATCGATATACGCTATTAGGAATTATTTTTATTGTTGGGCAAAACAATTCTAGCAATTTATTTTTCTTTCATTTGGCATTGAGATACAGTACATGCCAAAATGCCAAATGTATTGTGTATTAAAAGTAGAAAATAAAATCGAACTATTAAAGTAAAAATTATTGTAAAAAAAAATGATTTATTTATCTATTTCTGTTAAAAAATTAAATGTACTATATGTAGTTTATTTTCTTGTGTTTTTTTTTAATTTTACATGTAATTAGTGTTCCATTTTAATATTAATTGTAAATACATTTAATTTCTAAATACAGGGGATGATGTTGAGATAAAAATCGTAATTAGAATGTCATTTTTAGTTTTGGAACGTTGTTCTTTTCTTGCTCCTTTAATAAATTCGCTTCAAATTGGGTAGAATTTTGAAACACATTTATCAAAATGTCAGATTCAAAATTCTAAGGTATTAAGATTTTTTCTCTTCCAAGATTTATTCATTTATATATAATTTTTTATCAAATTTCGATCGATTTCTAAGAGATAGTTCTGAATTTGCAAAACAATATATATATATATATATATATATATATATATATATATATATATATATATATATATATATATATGCATATATATAGTTAATACACAAAGATATATATGTATATATATACATATATATATATATATATGTATATATACATATGTATATATATACATATATATATACATATATATATACATACATATATATACATATAAATATACATACATATATATACATATATATACATACATATATAGTTATTGACATATATATATATATATACATATATATATATATATACATACATATATATATACATATATATATACATGTTATATGTATATATATTAGGTTACCATATATATACATACATATATATACATATATATATACATACATACATATATACATACATATATATACATATGCATACATATATATACATACATATATATACATATATATATATATACATACATATATATACATACATATATACATATGCATATTATATTATAGAGATACATATATATATATACATATATATATATATACATACATATATATACATATATATATATACATACATATACATATATATATATACATACATATATATACATACATATATATACATACATATATATACATACATATATATACATATATATATTACCGTATGCATACATATATATATATATATACATATACATATATATATATATATATATATACATATATAATATATATATATATATATGTATATCTATATGTATATATATATGCATATATGTATATATATATATGTATATATATATATATGTATATATATTTGTATATATATATATATATATATATATATATATATATATATATATATATATATATATATATATATATATATATATATATATATATATATATATATATATATATATATATATATATATATATATGCCACACGCATAATTTGCTACAAGTCCCGATAGCCGAGTTGGCAGAGCGTTGGACTGAACTTCCTCAGGTCTCGGGTTCGGAATCCCGGCCCCGCAGATTTATCCAAAGATCGGAATTTTGTTTCCGTTTTTAATGTATTGTTTCTCTAGGGTTCTAGATGAATCCAGATCATTCTTTATTATCGTCCAACCCTCTGAAAGTCCTTGGTCATCACCTTATTGTGCTCGTAAGAAAAAAAAGACGGTAGTTGGCGTTTTTATGTCGATTATCGCGCTGAATAGCGTCACGAAAAAAGACGTTTATCCTCTTGCCTCGTATTGACGATACGCCTCGACTGTCTGAAAGGTGCCATGTTCTTTTCTTCCATGGATCTCCGATCTGGTTATTGGCAAATAGAAATAGACGAAGCGGATCGTGAAAATATTTGCATTTATTACCCCCGAAGGCTTATACGAGTTTAAAGTCATGCCGTTTGGTCTCCCGTAATGCACCTGCGACCGAGAGAATGATGGACAATTTGCTACGCCATTTTAAATGGACTATGTGTCTTTGTTACCTAGATGACATAATAGTGTTCTCAGAAACTTTGAAGACCATCTTATACGATTAAGACTTGTTCTAAAATGTCTTCAGGAAGCTGGTCTTAAATTAAATTCAAAGAAGTATGCCTTTGCTGCCCAAGAAGTAAAGATTCTGGGCCATCTTGTATCTAGTAATGGCGTTCGTCCCGATCCCGACAAAATAAAAGCCGTAAGAAATTTTCCCACTCCAAAGAATATACATGACATACGAAGTTTTCTTGGCCTTTGTTCATACTTTTAGAAGATTTATTAAAGGTTTCGTTATCTCGCCGAACCTTTGCAGTCGTTGCTGAAAAGTGGCGTGGAGTTTCATTGGGGTCCTGAAGAGGTGGAAGCATTTAACAGTCTTAAGAAAGCACTTACTGGATCCAGTATTGGGGATGTACGACGAAAGAGCTTCTACAGAAATCCATACTGATGCAAGCGGGTACGGTATCGGAGCTGTCCTAGTACAAATTCAGAATAATGTCGAGAAAGTTATAGCATACGCTTTGAACTCTGACAAAGCCGAAAAGAATTATTCCACCACAGAAAGGGAATGTCTTGCCATCGTATGGGCTACCAACAAATTTCGGCCGTACATATTCGAAAAACACTTTACTGTTGTAACTGACCATCATTCCTTGTGCTGGCTCATGAATTTAAAGGATCCTTCAGGAAGGCTTGCCAGATGGGCCCTCCGACTTCAAGAGCATGATTTTGACGTAAAATATAAAACCGGTAAGAAGCATAGTGACGCCGACGCTCTTCGAGAAATCCAGTGGAAGAGGAAACGGAAACATCAGACAAATTTTTAGCAGTCACGACGAGTATGAACCTTGCGATGGAACAGAAAAAGGATCAAGACCTTGCGAAATTAAAACTTTGAGCAACTCATCCAAAAACGAAGAATTCAGATTTATCGACGGTATCCTTTGCAGGAAGAATTTTGATCCAGATGGAAAGTTGTGGTTGCCAGTCATTCCTAAACATCTACGAGCAGACATACTAAGGCACTTTCATGACGCCCCCACCGCAGGACACCTTGGTTTCGCGAAAACTTATGACAGGATACGCAAGAGATTTTACTGGCCGGGAATGTACCGAAATGTCGTTCGGTATGTCATGCATTGTCGGAGTGCCAAAGGAGAAAGTCCGTTCCTCAACGACCACCTGGACGTTTAGTTCCCATCCCTCCAGCTATAGCTCCTTTCCATCGCATTGAATTGATCTCCTTGGGAGATTTCCAAAGTCTGCTCATGGAAACAAATGGATAATAGTCTGCACGGATTACTCAACACGATATGCAATAACAAAAGCCTTGCCGACAGCCGAAGTCGACGAAATAGCGAAGTTCTTACTTGAAGAAATTGTCCTCAGGCATGGAGCTCCTCGAGTAATTATCACAGATCGTGGAGCCGTCTTTCGATCCAGACTTGTTTCCTCTCTCGTCGACTTGTGTAACATTGATCATCGTTTCACAACGGCGTATCATCCCCAAACAAATGGACTGACGGAGCGCTTCAATAAGACCTTGGCCGACATGTTGTCAATGCTGTGGATGTAGAGCAGAAAATTGGGATGAAATTCTACCATTTGTAACCTTCGCTTATAATACCGCTAAACAAGAGACCACAGGTTTTACGCCGTTCTATTTACTTCATGGTCGTGAAGCGGAAACGACACTTTCGATGATACAATGCTACCATTCTGTCCTAACGATTTTGATGACAATAACATCACCAAGATAGCAGCCAGAGCCGAAGAATCACGACAGCTAGCCCGAGTGCACACTCTGAGAGCTCAAGACAAAGATCGTCGACGTTACGATTCCAAACACCAAATGGTATCTACGCCCCGGAGATCTCGTATGGGTTTATACTCCAGTGAGAAAAGTCGGTCTCTCCGAAAAACTCTTAAGAAGGTATTCGACCGTATCAGGTGCTACGCCGTTTATCAGCCGTGACTTACGAAGTACAAGATTTTGATCCTGCTTCACGAAAAAGAAAACTAAGAGAAGTTGTCCATGTACTGCGTATGAAACCGTACCATGATCCCGCCGAGCAAATCGAAACCGAGAGATATTCCTCCCAAAGAATCATACAAAGGACCCATCACTGTTCCAGAATAAAGACCCTTGAACAAAATGACAGCGGGGCGCTGTCTTCTTTTCGAGGGGAGCAATGCCACACGCATAATTTGCTACAAGTCCCGATAGCCGAGTTGGCAGAGCGTTGACTGAACTTCCTCAGGTCTCGGGTTCGAATCCCGGCCCCGGCAGATTTATCCAAAGACTGAATTTGTTTCGTTTTTAATGTATTGTTTCTCTTAGGTTCTAGATGAATCCAGATCATTCTCTTTAGAGTGCATACTGGTTATTTCTCGAATATTCCGAAGTGTATAAAAGCAGAGTTCATCGCCAGTTGGGCATGTTCTCAGTCCAGTGCGGTATCGAGCTCCAAGCGTTAGAA